>LOJH01035364.1:17762-30447 GCA_001685095.1 Ellobius talpinus | reverse complement strand
TTATTAACCAATGAAAGTAACACATAGACAGATGACCCTCCTACATCAGTAGTCAGAGGTCTCTCTTCCACCAGCCAGTTCCCAAATAGCCACTCAGCAGCCTAATATTACTTATAAATGCTTGACCAATGGCTCAGGCTTATTATTAGCCAGCTCTTATAGCTAAATTAACCCATATTTTTATCTATGCTTTACCACATGGTTCATGACTTGTTACCTCATTTTTTGCATCTTGCTTCCTTGGCAGATGACTGGTATCCCTCAGACTTTGCCTTTCTTCTCCTGAATCTCTTCTTGGATTTCTCATCTGGTTCTATCCTGCCTTGCCATAGGCCAAAGCAGCTTTATTTATCAACCAATGAGAGCAACACATATTCATGCTGTACAGAAAGACCATCCCACAGCACAGGGCCTTCTCTTCTTGACAAGTCATCATTTCCTCTATCTGTAGGGAGACACCTCAAGGGGGCACTAGCACCTTGTTGCTCATCAACCCTACACCCAGTGGTCTAAATAGCTATTTTACTTGCTTGAGTCAAATCTTTCTACCGTGGATACAGATGGTAAGTCCCTGCTGTGAGGTGACATAATTGTAGAGTATGGGTGGTAGCCACACAATGGAACTGGACACATGTTGCTTAGCTTCAGTTTGATAATAGCCCAGGGATTGTGAAGAGAATATACTTATCCTTAGGAACTACAAGCTGAATTATTAGGGGGGAAGGGTTATCATATCTGAGAAACTGCCTGGTCCCCTCTACTATTTTCTTATGAAGAGAACTGGCATGGATTTAGGAACCATCCCAATAATCTAGAATAATCTTGTCTTGATTATTTAAAGATTTATTTATTTATTTTATGCACGAGAACTCTATCTGCATGTATGCCTGCATGTCAGAAGAGGGCATCAGATCCCACTATAGATGGTTGTAAGCCACCTTGTGGTTGCTGGGAATTGATCTCAGGACCTCAGGAAGAACAGTCAGTGCTCTTAACCCCTGAGCCATCTATTCAGTCGCCCTGCCTTGAGATCTTTAGCTAAGATCTCCCTCTCTCCCAGCTAAGTGTAGCACATGGCAGTACACATCTGTAAACCTAGCATTTGGGATGCTGAGGCACAAGAGTTTTCAGCCAGCCTGAGCTATCTCGTGAGACCCTGTCTGAAAATAAATGATTTGGGCTGGAAATGGCTTAGTGGTTAAGGTCACTGTCTGCTCTTCCAGAGGACCAGGGTTCAGTTCCCAGCACCCACAAAGCAACTATCAACCATCTGCATCTCCAGGTCCAGTTTCCCTCTTCTGGCCACCTCAGGCACTGCATGCACATGTGGCACAGATGTTCTTGTAGACAAACACTCATACATATAAAATAAAAATTTTTAAATCTTTAAAAAATAAAGGAAACAAAAAAATTAACCAAGTTTTTTTTTTTAAAAAAATAGTGATAAATTACATTTTATTCTTGTCTTCAGTTTTGACCTCAGACAAAAATGGGGTATGGGGTAGTGGACCATTATACTTTCTGTACCCATGATACTACTCACTCAGGCTTAGTGAATGATCCCCATGCAGGGATGTTGTAACTTACAATAACAAATGAAGATAAAGTCAGATAGTATGAGATGAAAAAGAAGGTGATTGCAAGCTTCAGGCAAAACAAATGGCTCTAAAAGGAACTGTAGAATACTAGTTGGGTCTGCAGTAAATGTTTGCATATTAAAATAATGTCGGTAATGTGTACTATTGATGAGTTCAGCAGTGTATTAATCCAAGGATGGGAGGTCAGTTTGCCAAACTGTTCTCCAGTCCTCCAACATTAGTGAGTTACTCGGTATTTATGACCACATGGTCAGACATGAGGACCCCTGGGGAGTCCTGGCTGGAAAGCCCTGGGACAGTGGGGACACTGGGGGAGCTCTGTGCTCTGTGACTTACCTCTCTTTGGTCACTGCAGGTACATTTTGTTTGATGGTGACGTGGATGCCTTGTGGGTGGAGAACATGAACTCAGTGATGGACGACAACAAGCTGCTGACCTTGGCCAATGGGGAGCGCATCCGTCTCCAGGCACACTGTGCCCTGCTCTTTGAGGTAAGCAGTGCTGAGAAACAGACTTCAACAGGGGCCTTGCTGTTAGTGCCGTAAGTCTTTATTAGGGTAGATGATTATGAAAACACAGAAGCTGATGAGTGCCACGCTTTGATTTTTAACATGACATTTATCTACGTTTGTGGACTCCGGTTTGTGTGTGGTCAGAGGCAACTTGTGGGAGTTGGTTCTTTTGTCCAGTGTGTGGGTCCCAGGGATTGAACTCGACTTGTAAGGCTTGGTAGTAAACGCTTTACTCTTTGAGCCCATCTTATTGGCCCCAACCCTTTGTTTTACATCCTCTTCCGTTATCCCCTCTTTACTCTAAGCTAGAGTTGACTGCTTTCATGTTTGTTTGTTTATTTGTCTTTGGAGACAGGTTCTCACTAGGTAGCTCCAGCTGTCCTGGAACTCACTGTAGACTACGGTGGTCTCGAACTCACAGTTTATTTATAAATAACATGCTTAGCTTGTCACTCATTCTTTTACTGAATTTGTCCATTAGTAGGGTTGGAAAGATGGCTCAGTGGCTAAGTGTGCTTGTTGCTCTTCCAGAGGACTTGAATTTGGTTCCCAGTATCTACACTGGGCAGCTCACAGACACCCATCACCTGAGCTCTATGGGATCTAAAACCCCTTTTCTGGCTTCCCAGGCACTACACGCACACAGTGTACATACCTACACACACACACACACACACACATAAAAAATAAAAATATGAGCTTTTAATTTATCCATTATTGCTGAACATGCTTGTAATCCCAGCAATTAGGAGGCCTCACAGGAGGCAGGAGGATTCCCATGAATTTGTCCCCAATGTGAGCCACATAAGGAGTTCTTGGCCCTCTTTAACTCTATAGCAAGACCTGATCTCACAGGAACAAAGCAAATGTTAAAAACTTGACATATTATCTACTAACCGAATCCTCTGAGTCTGAAGACTCATCTGCTATCTCAGTTGCCAACCTTCCCTCCTTGGAACATGCATTTCTGAATTGTCTATCAGCACACACTATTGACATTGTTTTGAATATGGAAATACTGCAGAGTCAACTAGCGTACTATAATTCCTTCTTTGTCTTTTTGAGCTGTTTGTTTTGTCTGGTTTGTAGTCACTTTCCCTTCCTTTCATGCTGTTTGCCTTTATCTTGATTAAGAAAGTCTTTCTATCATGTCAAGTATCGAGCCCTCCTGTTTGTCCCAGAGACCTCTCCCCGAGTCCCTTTCCCTCATTTTCTGTTTACCACACCAACTGCTTGTTTCAAGGCCGTGCCCTAGGAACTGCTCTTTCTGCAGATGAATCGTGGCATCATTTCCTTCCATCTGCAGAATTCATCAGTGTATTTGTGTTCGTGCATATCACTGTCTAGTTGGCTGACGGGGCCATGTTGTTTATAAGGGGAAACACTTGTCAGTGGGTTAGCTCTGTACTTAAGATGCCTCCTGCTACCTCTTGTCAGCCATGTTGAAGAAGAAGCAGAGAGAGAGAGACAGAGGAGAAAACTCTCTGAAGTGATGTTTGGGGGCTGGGGTTGTAGGTCAGCTGGTAGAGAGCTCACCTAGCATGCATGAGGCCCTGGGTTCATCCCCAACACTGCACAAACCAGATGTACGTGCACACACCTGCCATTCTGGCACTCAGGAAGTGGAGACACAAGGACCAGGAGTTCAAGACTATCCTGAGTTACAGGTTAGCCTGGGCTGCTTAAGACCCTACCTTTAAAATACCAAAACAAAAACAAAATAAAAGCAAAGGGGCTGGAGAGGCGTCTCAGTGGTTAAGAACACTGGCTATTCTTGCAGAGGACCCCAGTTTGGTTCCCAGTTTATACATGACGCCTCATGGCTGTCTGTAACTCCATTTTCAAGGGATCTGATGCCCTCTTCTGGCCTCTGTGGATACCTGCACACACCTAGTGCACAGACACACACTCAGGCTTGTCCACACACACATTCAATAAAATACATTAAACGCATGATACTTGTTTCTAGGTTCTGGGATCTGAATAATTTTATACATGTTTATACCTTTCCTACTTTTGATCAGGCAGCCTACAACATTTATTTAATGAGAAGACATCACATCAGGCATGGGTAATCTCACCGTGAACTCTATCTTCAGTTTAAAACCCCAATAGCTATACTGACTGACTGACATGGGCTTTGTGCAGGGAAGGCCCTGGCATGTGTGACCCAGGTGCTAGCAGCCGTGACCAGAAGGATTCTCGAGCTGAGGGGTTCACTCTTTGCAGGTGGGAGACTTGCAGTACGCCTCTCCTGCGACTGTGTCTCGATGCGGGATGGTCTACATGGACCCTAAGAACTTGAAGTACCAACCATACTGGAAAAAATGGCTGCAACAACAAATACAAAGCAAGGTGAGCACCATCCTTAGCTCGAGCACAGCCAGCAACGTTGGACAAGGGATGCTTTAGGAGGGAGCATCTTGACCTGCTGGCTGTGTCCTTGAGCACGCAGCCTGATGAGCCTTTGTGTCATGTGTGCTGGTGAGATGGGTGATGATGTTGACAGATTAGGCCAGGGATCAACTGATTTATGCATAAAGGCAAATAGGAAACACTTTCAGCTGAGCCTACTCAGGTTTGCCTCTGGGGCGGGGACACAGCCGGAGACAATACACACAGGAGGACATGGCTGTAGCTAGCGATGTTAACCCAGGTAGATTCTGGGTTTCAGTTTGCACACCTGGTTCAGATGGGTCCAGTTATGGAGAAAGGCAATGCCCCGTTCTATGCCTTTTCTCAGCTGGCCGAGTGCCATGTGCAGACGAACCAGTTTGCCCTGTCGTTGAGATCTGATGGCTTCAGCTGACCACTGGCCTGTCCACAGTGTCCCAGCTTCACAGCAGGATTCATTGAAAGTGATGGATGTGACAGGCATGTATGCATGGTGGCTTCAGTCACATCCAGATGCTGGGACCTTGTTTTCACAGGTGGTCTGATGTCTCTCTAGAAGGGCCACAAGACTGCGTGGATTGGAAAGCAGAATATAATTTTCCCAGAGTAGAGAAGGCCAGGGGAACCAGGGCCTTCAGAAGCAATGCCACATGGGAGGAGGATTTTTTTCATGGGACTCTTAAAGACCCACAAGTTCCTTGATGGGCACCGGCACCATGCTGAAAGAGCACGTCTAGCTAAGATTTACTTTTTTTTTGTTTTGTTTTTTGTTTTTTTGTTTTTTCGAGACAGGGTTTCTCTGTGTAGCTTTGACCTGTCCTGGAACCTGCTCTGTAGACCAGGCTGGCCTCAAACTCACAGAGATCCACCTGCGTCTGCCTCCCAAGTGATGGGACTAAAGGCGTGTGCCACCACCTTGCAGCTTACTTTACTTTTAATTAAGTACACACTCATGCACACGCGCACACGCGCGCGCGCGCACACACACACACACACACACACTTTCATGCATATGAGTGCAGTGTCCATAGAGGCCAGAAAAGGTCATCAGACCCCCCGAAGCTAGAGTTACAGGAAGATGTGGGCTGCCCACTGTGGGCCCTCTACAAGAGCAGTACACCATCTTTTTGTTGTTGTTGTTGTTGTTTTGTTTTTTTGAGACAGGGTTTTTCCATGTAGCCCTGGCTATCCTAGAACTCTCTCTGTAGACCAGGCTGACCTTGAATTTAGAGATCTGCTTGCCTCTGCCTCCTAAGTGCTGGGATTAAAGATGTGCTCCACCACCACCTGGCAACAGTACATCATCATCTTAAAGTTTTTTAAAAATATGCATTTATGATTTTATGTGTATTAGTGCTTGCCTGTATATATGTGCACTGTGTGCATGCTCATGCCCAGGGAGGTCAGATGAGGGTGTCAGGTCCCCTGGGACTGGAGTCAGAACCTGTTGTGAGCCACCGTGTGGGTGTAGAGAATTGAACCCAATTCCTCTGCAAGAGCAGCCAGTGCTCTTAAGGCTGAGCCACGGCTCCAGCCTTAGTACGCCATCTTAAGTGCCAAGCCTGCCTTCCAGCTGCACACCCAACATTACGTTAAACTCTTTCCTGAATGTTCGTTTGTGATGCCTGAACTCTAGGACCATCAGCTCCTTTTCTGTCGAATGGGACCTGTTATCTCCCATCACTCAGGTGTGGGGTCATTGTGGCAGCAAAGGGAAATGAGGGTAGCCAGAAAAATGAATCTGGGGTTTGCCACCTGCTGAAGTCATCGCCACAGCTATTTCTTGCCCTTGTCGGAACAAGAAAAACCCTTGATTAACTTCCAGTTAAAAGGATCCTTGAGCCGGGCCTGGTGGCACACACCTTTAATCCCAGCACTCGGGAGGAGGAGTCAGGTGGATCTCTGTGAGTTCGAGGCCAGCCTGGTCTACAGAGTGAGTTCCAGGGCAGCTGGGGCTACACAGAGAAACCTGTCTTGGAAAAAAAATAGAAACAAAAACAAAAGGATTCTTGAAAAAGGATTTGGGTCTTTCCTCCTCAGGTAGAGCAAAAGTATTTAAATGACCTCTTCGAGAAATACGTGCCCTCGCTCATCGACATGATCATAGAGGGGATAGTGGATGGGAGACAAGGAGAGAGGCTCAAGACGGTGGTTCCTCAGACGGACCTGAACATGGTAAGAACACTCCACTGCTGAGGGAGGGAAAGGAAGACTTCCTGAGAGATGGACCCCTGAGGTGGGGGAGGGGCTTAAAGGAAGCAGAGATGGCTGATAGGTGAATGTCAGGGTCCATTCTTGTGACCCCCCCCATGCAAGCTAAGGGGCCAGGCTCCATGTGTCCAAACCAATATGGCGGGTATCGATGCCCTCACCATGGGATAGGGAACCCCAGGACTCAGGACAGATTACATCATGGGGTTTAAAAAGAGGGGCTGAGACGGGCTTTCTGTGACCAGGTAACCCAGTTAACCAAGATGATGGATTCGCTACTAGAAGGGGAAATCGAGGACCCTGACCTGCTGGAGTGCTTCTTCCTGGAGGCTCTCTATTGCTCTCTTGGCTCCTCCCTGCTCGAGGACGGGAGGGTCAAATTTGACGAGGGCATTAAACGCCTCTCGTCGATGCCCACCGCAGACACGGAAGGGAGCTGGGCCCGTCCTGGAGAGCTCCCAGGTAGGAATCCTGACCCCTTCTTTGGTGCAGGCTTACAGAGGAGGTGGACTTGCTTCTCCTTGTTCCTGCCTGTGTCATGTGGCCAGTGCTTCAAGTGTGTCACCCACTCCAGCAGGCCAGCCCCTGAGTCACCACTGCAGGAGGAGGCTGTGCCTCTGACTCCATCTTGGCCCTTTCTGCTCCAGCTCTGGCTGAGCTCTCCATATCTGACACACTCCAGGGTTCCCTATTTTCCTCTGGGCTCCCCCAAATGTCTCATAGACCAGCAGATAAGTCATAGGAGAGTACCTTACAAAGGGTTTAAAATTTTGCGTGAATATATGCGCCCTTAAATAGAACCAGGTGGAGCCCACAGGTGGCCTTCTGCTTGGAGAAGTGGTCTGAGAGATGGGTGGGCATGGCACACGTGTGAATGGGGATCCTGGTGAGGAAACGGTCTGGGGAAGGGGTGCAAATGTCGGGTGGAGCTCCAGCTCTGGAGCTATCTTTGACACCATGCTTCTTTTCTTTCCCGCCCTGTCTTTGCCAGATATCCTTATGGGTCATGAGTCATGGGTCACGGGTTATGGGTCATGGGTCGTACCTGTACTTCTCCAGTCTCAGAATTCAGCATCTGCATCAAAATTTTCTGTTTATTTGCCCCTACCTTGCCTGGACCACCAACATCTGCAATGGTGGGGTCATGGCTGTGCACCCGCGGTTGAGTCTCTAAGGAAGGACTGGTGGCTAACTCCAAAAGGTAGCACTGGTTCAAAAGTCCCAGATCTGGCCAGCATCAATTCTGAGTACTCTTTGGGGGCCTATCCCGTGAAGGATAGCACACAAGACTGAGTGTGCTCTGAGGTGAACAGGCAGCTCATTCCAGATGCATTAGACCCTAGCCTGCTCCCAAGTTTATGACCAAAACAACACGGACCCTTGTTCCCCTCAGGGCATCTTCCCACCCTGTACGACTTCCATTTCGATCCCAAGCGGAACCACTGGATCCCGTGGAGCAAGCTAGTTCCTGAGTATATTCACAACCACGAGAAGAAATTTGTTGACATCCTGGGTGTGTAAACAGCAGCCCTGGTCTCAGCTTCTTGGTGTGAGTGGGTGTGAGTGGGTGAAAACCACGGCCTCATTGGCAACTGAGTGCCATCTGTGGAACTGACTGGGAGTGACTAGAGGGTGGCACCATGGGTCCCTTGGGGTCCCACTTTGTCCTACACCTCTGAGCACCTCTGTGTGTGTGACCTGGGGTTTCCCCTGCAAGCCGATGCCTGTGATAGCCTGTTTTCCACTTTCCTTTACAACCCCCAGGACACCCCAGCCACAGAGCTGGCTGGGCACAGGGAGGGCAGGAGGGAAGCCACAGCAGAGGCTCACAGTGGGCATGGACCTTGCGTGCCCTGGTCCACCCTGTATGATAATATAGTAAGCATGTCTGGTCCGGTGCATGGTGTTTCTGGAGCGAGACACCTGCATTTTCTCAGCCCCCCCTGCCCTGCCCATTGAAGTCTTCCATGGGAGAGTGGGTGGCCTGGGCCTGACTGTGTGATGATGCTGCCTTCAGCAGAGGTTTTCAGGAAACTGGTCCCACAGGTGCCTGAGGTGTGAGTTGGGGAGAAGAGGGGTTTTCATTCTGAGTACAAACTAGATGGAGTTTGGGGAGCAGGGTGGTTGAAGTCGGCGTAGCTGCCACAATCGCTTTGCCAAGGAAATGCGTTATACTTATTGATTGGGCAGATGTCAGGCCTTCAAAAGCCATGGGATGGCTGGGAAACCAAGGCTAGACTTAGCTCATATTCATCTTTGCAGCTGGAGCATGACTTAAAAGCAAAGCAAAACAAAATGCCAGGCGGTGGTGGCACACGCCTTTAATCCCAGCACTCGGGATGCAGAGGCAGGAAGATCTCTGAGTTTGAGACCAGTCTGGTCTACAGAGCAAGTAGGACAGTCAGGACTACACAGAAAAATCCTGTCTCAAAAAACCAAGCCAGAACCAAAACATAACTGTGCACGTGTGCATGTGTTTTGTGTGTGTGTGTGTGTGTGTGCATCCGTGTATCTGTGGTACAAGTGTATATACCTGGCCGCATTTGTGAAACAAACAGGCTCTCTGGTGCCTTCCCATATGTTGTGTGCCTTCCCATATGCTGTGTGCCTTCCCATATGCTGTGTGCCTTCCCATATGCTGTGTGCCTTCCCATATGCTGTGTGCCTTCCAGCCTCGAGACAGGTCCCCTCACTGAGCCTTCAGCTTGTCCTGGTTAGACTGCCTGGCCAGCAAGCTCTCAGGTTCTGCCTGACTCCATTCCCTGATACCGATGTTAAAGGCACACACAGTCACACACAACTTTTAATGTACATGCTTGGGATTTGAACGCAGGTCCTCATGCTTCTAGAGCAAGGCTGTTACACACTGAGCCACCTCTCCAATCCCAGAGCTCAGAGTTTGCTGCCTCTTACTGAATGCATGGAACTCTGTGTGAGTGCCCTGCTGCCAACTGCTCAGAGTTCCTGTGACACCCCTATTCTTCTCTTTCAGTTCACACAGTAGATACGACCCGCACCACCTGGATACTGGAGAAGATGGTTAAAATCAAACACCCGGTTCTTTTCGTGGGTGAATGGGGCACTTCTAAGACAGCCACTACCCGGAACTTCCTTAAGAATCTGAGCGAGGAGACCAACGTAAGTGTTTGTATTAGTTACCTGTTGCTGTGTGACAAGCTGCCCCAGCACCGGATGGCTTAGTGCCACAAGCCCTTATTACCTCTCAGTGCAGGGGTCAGGACTCTGATGTGGCTTAGCTGGGTGACTCAGGTTCAGGTTCTCTCATGGAATTGTAGTTAAGGTTGGTGAAGGCTGTGTTCATTTGAAGGCCTGACTAGGGCTGGATGACCGTCTTCCAAGACAGCATTTCATGTGGCTGGAGGTCTTAGATCCTCAGCGTGGGCCTCTCCGAGGAATGCTTGACTGTACTTGTCTTAGACCTTTGCTATAACAGAAGATCCGAGACCAGGGAAGTTACAAAGAGTAGCCATTCACTTAACTCAGCTCTTGGGAGCCAGGAAGTCCAAGAGCATGGTGCTACTGTCGGACAGGCAAGGGCCTTTGTGGTGCGTGGGGACATGGAGGGTGGGGAAGCAACACATGGTGAGAAGGAGCAAGCCTGCCAGAGGAGGCCACTTTCATAAAAGACAAGCCACGTGAGTCTTACTCTCCATCCAGTCGCCCCCAGAGGTCTTGGGAGCCTCCGAAGCTCCAACACATGGGAGCTGGGGCATATTCCATCCACAGTAGTGACATGCAAGGGCAGCTGGCTTCCTTCATGGCAGAAATCCACACGGCAGAAGCCACCGAGTTCCTTGTGACAATAGTGTCAGAAACCCACTATATCAGGAATGCAGACAAATACGTTCCTTTTCACAATGTCAGAATCTACTAAATAATAAGAAATTCACAAGGTTTAGAAGTTTTATTTTTTCGAGACAGAGTTTCTCCTGGTTTTCCTGGCACTTGCTCTGTAGACCAGGCTGGCCTCAAATTCTGCCTCCAGAGTGCTGGGATTAAAGGCGTGTGCCACCACCACCTTGCCTAGGTTTAGCAGTTTCAATGACAACTAGTTATCACAAGGTCCACCTACCTTGGTAGCTTGGGCAAGGTGGATGCAAATCTTTATTCCTATTTTCATGACTGATACTAACTCTCACAGCACACCTTAGATATACCATTTATCTGTTTGTTTATATATGGATAACAGAGGGGACACAAGTCAGAGGCCACAGCAGAGCTCAAGGGGTCTTGGAAGTGTGTCTAGAGTCTGTATCGACGATAATGAACCCAATCAGAGCCAGAAGGGAGCTGATGGGGTCAGATTTGAGAGCACAGCTGTGGAATCTTTAGCTGCCAGGTTAAAAAACTGAACTGGGTCAGGAAACAGCAGGCCAGGTCCAGGTCCAGACAGGTGAACAGACAGACTGGCCGGCAGTTGAGCACTCTGTGTCAGCAGCAGGGCACAGAGCCAAGTCAGCAAGTCCTTGGTCCTCGATGTGCTCTAGATGCCACGATAGGCTGGTATGAAGCCAGGCCATCGCAGTATTGGGTGTCACTATAGGCTGGTATGCAGCCGGGCCATCGCAGTATTGGGTGTCATAATAGGCTGGTGTGCAGCCAGGCCATTGCAGTATTGGGTGTCACAATAGTCTGGTGTGCAGCTGGGCCATCACAGTATTGGGTGTCACTATAGGCTGGTGTGCAGCCGGGCCATCGCAGTATTGGGTGTCACTATAGGCTGGTGTGCAGCCAGGCCATTGCAGTATTGGGTGTCACGATAGGCCGGTGTGCAGCCGGGCCATCGCAGTATTGGGTGTGACTATAGGTTGGTGTGCAGCCGGGCCATCACAGTATTGGGTGTCACAGTAGGTTGGTGTGCAGCCAGGCCATCACAGTATTGGGTGTCTATTGCTTCCTGGGGTCCAGACAAGGGAGTTCCACACTTTCTTTGGTCTGGTCTGATAAGTCCTTAGGCCTGGTTTCCCTGACATTACTTTAATACACTCATGTGCCCCCATGTTTTTGGTTCTCCCCAGTAAACATGGTTTTTTTATACTCCCAAGAATAAGTCATTATTCAGTCTGTGCTGGATGGGGGGTACATGACCAATGGTGCTTTTTCTGGGTCCCCCCAGAGGTTATATGAGTCCTCCCTCAAAATGGAGTCTCCTAGGACCGTGTACAGCCTAAAAGACCGCTGTTTAATACAACATGGAGCTACTGAGAGAGGACATGGATATAACCTTGTATGTACCACCTACTCATACTACATGGGTCACACAGGGAGTCCTCTGAGCCCCTCTATTGGACTTGGGGTACAGGTGATGGAGGGCCATCGTGGAGGTTAGCTGTCACATTCTCTGTAATTCTTTTGCGTGTTCTAGAACTTGGTCACATGTGGGAAGGCCTGCTATGAACAGAACCCCAGGCCAGCCGCCAGCACAGGAGAAGTGCAGCTCACATAGACACTCTCTGGGGACTCACAGTGGGGTATGAGGAGGATACCGGGAACATGAGGGTGTACCCAGGTGGCAAGAAGGATTCTGGGTGCGTTCTTCACATGCTGTCACCTGAGGGACCTCTTCATTCTCTCTCCGCCCCTCTGCTGGCTCTAACCCTTTTCTGTTCTCACAGTCTGCTCTTGTTGATTCTGTCCAACCTGCGCTTTTCTGTTTTGGTTGTCACTGTACCGGTTTCTCTCTTTTCTGTGATAAAACACCATGACCACAGCAGCTTAGAGAAGAAAGGATTGATTTGGGGGTTTACAGGGCCAGAGGGATAAAAGTCCATCACCGTCATGGGGAAGCGTATCAGAAGCACCAGGCATGGCAGAAGGAACAGCTGAGAGTTCACATCTCAGCCATAAGCAGAAAAAAGAATAGAAACTGGGAATGGCCTGTGGCCTTTTTTTTTTAGTTTTTCAAGACAGGGTTTCTCTGTAGCTTTGGGGCCTGTCCTGGAACTAGCT
>LOJH01035364.1:1819-14204 GCA_001685095.1 Ellobius talpinus | reverse complement strand
CATCCATCCATCCATCCATCCATCCATCCATCCACATACTCATCTGTCTATCCATCCACTTATTTATCCATCCATCCACCCGTCCACCCATTCATCTTTATATCTATCCATTGACTTACCCATTAATCTACCCACCCACCCATACACCACCTACTCATCTATCCACCCATTCACTTACTTATCCATCCATCCATCCATCCATCCACCCACCTACCCACTCACCCATTCATCCAGTTTTCCATCCATCCATTCCATTTGCTGAACTCCTCCCGGGAAACTGGCATGTGAGGCGTGTAAGCCTCAGAAGTCGCTGCCTTCATGGAATGCAGTGTGGTGAAGGAGACAGATTTTAAGCCTCGGGTGTGAATAGGCAGTCATTGGCTTGGGAAGCCCTGCAAGGCCAACCCGGAATGCTCAGGGGGAAACGGGAGAGATGAGCATTTGAGCTTGGCACTGTCTTGCCCTGCTCTGCTTTTCAATACTTCTCTTTCCTCCCAGGTGGATGAGTATGGTACCCAGCAGCCCATTGCCTTGCTGAAGTTGCTGCTGGAAAGGGGCTACTTATACGACCGCGGGAAAGAGCTCAACTGTAAGAGTATCCGGGACCTGGGGTTCATCGCTGCCATGGGGAAGGCAGGAGGGGGCCGCAATGAGGTGGATTCCAGGTTCCTCTCACTGTTCAGTGTCTTCAACGTCCCTTTCCCGTCGGAGGAGTCTCTGCGCTTGATCTACTACTCCATCTTGAAGGGCCACACCTCGGTAACTGGGCTCTCCCCACAAGTCTGAACTGGAGGACAACATGTTGGGTGGGAGCGTATGCAGGGCTGATTTATTACCCGTAGCGTGGGGTCTGTGCATTCCAAGGCTTTGGCCAGGAGGGGAGAGTGTGGTGTGAGGAGCAGGAAGAACTGTGAGCCTTGTCGGAAGCTGTTTAACTACAGATGAGGTCATATACCACTGTTGGATACCCCGCAAGACAGTCAGAGCAGGTCAAATAGTGAGCTACACACACACAAGCATGCACACACACATACACACATACATGCACACACACTCACGCACATACACGCACACATGTAAAAAAAGCAAAATTCACATAATTTAAAATTTATTATTTTAGCCATTTTAACATATGCAATTTAGAAACATTTGGTCCATTCAGTCTTGCTAACTAGCTCACTGTGTAAATAGAACACTTTTTTTAACCATAGGAAACCTGTACCCATTACAGATTCCCCTCTCTCCAAGTCCCTGGAAGCCACACAGCCTCTGAAGCCTGGCTTCTCTCACTTAGCAACAGGTTCTCAAGATGCATCCATAAGTCAGTGTTCCGCTCCTCTCCCTGATCAAATGCTAGTCTATCATGAAGCCACCACATTTCGCTCATCCATTCTTCTACCGATAGACATGACACTTTTCATTTTTTTAAAGACCTTTAATGAGAGTATCGGGGGCGTGAGCCGGAAACTGACAATCTGCACGTTAATACTTTACAAAAATATTGTTCAAGATCTCCCTCCCACCCCTTCGAAGTTCCATTACATCTTCAACCTTCGAGACCTGTCCCGAGTTTTCAATGGTCTTGTCCTCACTAATCCAGATCGGTGAGTTTGGGGCTTGTTTGTTTTACTAAAATATACCCTAAAGCGGCGTTCCCAAACTTTCACAGGGTCACCCAAGACCACGGGAAAACATAGATATTTACGTCATGACTCATAACAGTAGCAAAGTTTTAGCAGTGAAAATAATTTCATGATTGGAGGTCACTACAACACGAGGAACTGTATTAAAGGGTTGAAGGATGTTAGAAGGTTGAATGACGGCTTTGGTTAGAACTTCTCAATGAATCAAATGGGTCACAAAAATGTGTCAGTGAATCACAACAGCATCGGTGAGTGTATGGATGGAGAAAACAGATAAACCCTTAGGGTGACAGCTAATGCCCCTTGACCCCCGAAGTTGGGGTGTGTACAATGTCTTGGTCCCTCCAGTGGGATGGTTTTGCTGCCTTACCTCCTCAGCCCTGCAGCTGGATCTACATGGAGCCTGGGACTAGTCTGGCTACAGCATTTCCAGCTGGGTGGAGGATGATGCATCTCCGGGAGTCACCAGACACAGCACAGAAAGGGTTAGGACTAGAAGAGTCTCAGGAACACCAGACTCCCATCTTTCCCGGGCAGCTTCAGTCTCTGTGGATTTGTAGGGAGGGACCGAACTATGTGGATCCACACCAGCAACCGGCGACACTGAGGGACGGCAGAGGGCTCTTCGTGGTCTTTGACCTACCTGCCTTGGAGGGCCGTGGATGGTTTACAGTGGTGGTCTTCCTGTTCCTAGTCTTTTGGACGGGGTAATGGCTCTTTGCTAGAATTAGAGAAAGTTCTAGAAGTAGGGCCAGGAAAGGAGCAGCCCTGAGACTGAAGCTAAGTTCACACAGGCTTTGGGCTCTTCATGTGACTGGCAAGAAGGCTCCATTTCCTCCTTATGTGGGTGATGACTTGTCACCTCCATATTTAATTTGCTAGCTTCCAGCTTATGCTCCCCCATCCACCTGAACCCCTTCCCCCCAGGAGACCTGGTGACTGACAGACAACATTGCCCTTCCTTTGTGTAGGTTTCAGACGGTGACTCAAATGGTCAGGGTGTGGAGAAATGAGTGCCTGCGGGTTTTCCATGACCGGCTCATCAACGAAGTAGACAAGCAGCTGGTGAGCATGCACAACGCCTTAGTGTGTGGAAACCCCACGTAAAGTCTGAGTAAGACACATGCCAGCGGTGCTGGCACGATGGTTCAGTGGGCACTGCGGCCAAGCCTGACCGGCTGAGTCCATCCCTGGGGCCCAGATGGTGAAAGGAGAGAACTGACACCCAGAAGTTATCTTCTGCCCTCTACGTGTTCCCCCAGCATAAATAAATAAGAAAATGTAATTGAAAAACAAACAGACAAACAAAAAAGAGGGTTTAGAAAAAAAATAAAGCCAAAAGAAACCAACACAGGTCCCTCACAAAACCAACTCACACAGGATGTTCACAGCAGAAGGATAGGTGCCACTAGGGAAGGTCTAGGCAAATTATCCCACCGAAAATGGTGAATTCTCTGTTCCTGCCAAATGTATGCAACTGTGGACCTTATGTGTGCCTGGGGCCTTAACCCACTTTTGTTTCAAGGTGCAAGAGCACATAGGGAGCCTGGTGAAGGAGCATTTTAACGATGACTACGAGGCCGTAATGAGGGACCCCATCCTGTTTGGGGACTTCCGGATGGCTCTGCATGAGAATGAACCACGTGTTTATGAAGACATCCAGGACTATGAGGCCGCCAAAGCACTGTTTGAGGTATGGACTGCCTGCCTCCAGCTCTGTCCTTCAGGATATTTAACACCCAGCCACAGTTCACTGTAGCAAGGTGACACCCAGCAGGCCAGAGATTTCCTTTACTTTTAGTTATATATGTGTTTGGGTGTGTGTATGTGAACATGTGTGGATGAAAGCGCATGTATGCATGCATGCTTGCATTGTGAGTATAGGTGCCCACAGAGGCCAAAAGAGAGCATCAGACTCCCTAGAACTGGAATCACAGGCATTTGTGAGCCACCTGATGGAGTGCTCTAACTGCACTTGGGTCCTGGGAAGAGCAGCATCTCCCTGCTGAGCCATCTCTCCTGTCCCACGCCCAGCCGACTGCAATACTGATGTCGGGAATTAGGTCTACAGCCCCACATGTCCTAATGATCTGACTACATACTCAGCCTTGGATGCTGAGGCAAAAGACAGCTTTTGCATCTTTTGTCTTTCCTGATGTGAAGGAGAGAGCCTGCCTCATAAAATGTGGTGGACTTATGGACCCTTTCCCCTCAGGAAATCCTTGAGGAGTACAACGAAGTCAACACCAAGATGAACCTGGTGCTGTTCGACGATGCTCTGGAGCACCTGACGCGTGTGCACCGCATCATTCGGATGGACCGCGGCCACGCACTGCTGGTGGGTGTGGGCGGCTCCGGAAAGCAGTCCTTGGCCAGGCTGGCAGCCTATACCGCAGGCTACGAGGTGAGGGGGATTCTGTTAAAGAGTTGGGGCAACGACCTTCAGCTTTTGTCCCGTTTGCCTGAATTTGCAAAGTGTCTAACTTGCAGTGGCTTGAGAACTCCAGCTCAAAAGTGAGACACAGGCTATGCCTGTGAATATGGAACTGTGGGAACACGGGGGGGGGGAGCTTGGCCAAACCTGAGAGGAGTGAGAGGAGCTGTGGGTGGCATTGCTGACTGCCACACCTGCAGCTCATCACTTCCTGTAACTCCAGCTCCAGGGGATCCAGGGCTCTCCTGTGGTCTCTACAGGTCCCTGTATGTATGTGGTTCACTTACAGGCATACATGCACACACACATAAACAAAAATCAATATAAATCTTCTAGAAAAGATGAAATTGCTTTAAAGAGCTGTAAATCAAGATGGCACAGTCCATCATTCACCAGCCTTTGTGCTTGCAGGTCTCCTGCTTGTCCTCCCTGTGACTCCCAGGTGGTCTGCCCTTTCTCCAGACACACATTCCACATAGGACCGTGCACCTTTTATACTCACACCTTGACACATGTGTGCAGCACACACAGGACACTTGTCAATCATCCGACTTCCATACTTGTGAGCCTCAAGCGACGTCATGTTTGGGGGCATGCAAACCTACGCGCTCTCCCGCTGTGCTCAGCGCCTTCCCCTGCCTCAGTGGGCACTGCCTGCCTGTTTCCCCAGGTGTTTGAGATCCTGTTGAGCCGAGGCTACTCGGAGACTAACTTCCGGGAAGATCTGAAGAGCCTGTACTTGAAGTTAGGGCTGGAGAACAAGATGATGATCTTCCTGTTTACAGATGCGCATGTGACTGAGGAGGGCTTCCTGGAACTCATCAACAACATGCTGACCTCAGGTACTGCCCACCGGCTGGCAGGAATGTTCAGCTCCACCTCCCACTGCAGTCTGAGACAGGCCTGGCAATCTATGCTGTCACACAAGCCCCTGCAGTTCTCAGCCTGGCAGCTGAGCCCTCCTCTGCTCCTGCAGGGGGTGTATCTGTTACTGTTCTCCTTCTTGCCACCAGGATTGTCCTGTGAGTCCCTGAGCCTGAAACCATGTGTGTCTCAGCTCTGAGAGATACTGTGGACTTATCTCAGGTTTTGCAAGAAATACAGTGCCCATGACCTCTGTTGTCCGTGAGGTTCAGAGTCTGAGATGTGCAGGGGAGGGGTGGGTACGGAAACACACACCAAGACACACAAGGATTGCAGCTGCAATAGTGAGACAAGGGGAGGAGCCTTGCGGAGCAGCATTCCGGAAGCTGGTGTGTCTCCTTCCTGTGGCCCTTCATCAAACTGCCCAAAGATGAGTTCATTCCAACATCCCTGTGGGTCTGCAGGGTTTCTGGAGGTGACACCGAGGCGTGAACAGGTCCAAGATGTACAAACTTGTCCTTTCCAGTTTACAGAGGCTTCCCTAGCCCAGGGCTCCTTGGCTCATGCCACCCTACTTTCTGCTTTTGTCCCCCTTACCCGATCCCTGCTCTTCACCTCTTCACCTTTTCCTGTGACAACACCCAGCTGCCTGGGTCCCCTGCCTAGTCCCAACTGCAAAGCGTAGTCCCTTTGGCAGGGAGCGTAAGCAAACATGTTTGTATGTCCTAGGGTGGGGCCAGCTGTCTTTGGGGGCCATCATTCATGCTCCCATATTGGGTAGAGGGGCCAGGAGGCCACTGCTGGAAAAATCTTACATGTAGGGAGTTCCCTGTGCCAAAGGGAAGAGACACCAAGGCAAGAATATGGTGATCTCATGGGAAGGATTCAGGAGTAGCTGGGGATGAAGGCAGGGCTATTGCATACAGGTAAACATGGAGGCAGGGTTTTTGCATACAGGTAAACCCTGTAAATGCCCATGCCAAACAATACACACTCACACAGCACTCTTGTTCCCTACATAGGAGGGTCAGAAGTCCAGGCTCATCCTCAGCTACATAACAAGTTCAAGGCTAACCTAGGCTACATGAGACTCCGATTTAAAACAAAAGCAAACTGGAGTAGAGGGGTTCCGGGATGCAAGGCCTTGTGGGTCGTTTAAAGATTGAGGCTACATTCTCACTGTCTGGACACAGTCTATGTGTTTTCTGGATGTCGTCCTGGCCACCTGTGGGGTCTGTACCAGAGTTGAGGGAAGAGTCAAGGCCTTTTGAGGGTGATCATCTTTGGTTACAATATGAACTCCTCTGCATAAGAACCCCTTAACACAGATGTCTCGCCATCTGAAGACACGGATGCTCACAGTCACCTACAGTCACACAGTCCTTGCCCAAAGCCTTGCTGGCATTGAGGGCTGTGGGTCTGTCTGTCCTGGGCCTTGCAGGATTCGACATTGCACACCAGGCTGGTCCCACTGGACACCGACTGTTATGGTTTTTGTTTCTTTAAAAGGCAAGCCACGCCCACTCCCAGTGACCCTGCCACCTCCTCGGCCATCTTGAATCTCTTATCTCTCGGCTCCGCTGTGTGTGTCTCTTGGGGCCCCTCCCTGTCTCTCTTCTTCTCTCTTCTCTCTCTCTCTTTTCTCTCTCTTCTCTCTTCTCTCTCTCTCTCTCTCCTTCCCCCTTCTTTACGTAATAAATATCCAATTCTATTCCATACAATGTGTCTGCCCAYGTATCTCCCACCCACGCGCCCGCCCACCGCCACTGGGACTCTGCACCTTCGGGGACTTACTGCCGCCTGCTCACCAGCCTGCCCCGCCCTGAGCAGAACTAGCCTGGGCTCAAGGCTGCTCTGTCAGATATCTTGGGTGGTTCTCCCGGACCCGCTGCGAGCTGTCTCTGCCTGGCACTTGCTGCTTTATCAGGGATTTTTTAAACAAATCATAAAACCGACCATCCCTGTTCCAGTTTTCTTTCTGTTGCAGTGACAAATGCCCTGAGCACAGAGTGCCTTAGGGAAGGGCAGGTTCATTTGGGTCATGGTTCCAGGTGGAAGTGGATTATTTTAGGGACAGTCACAGCATTGAGCAGCTGGTCACCTCACACATGCAAAGTCAATGGCAGAGAGAAACGAATGTACTCACACTGCCTGCTTCCAGCTTTCTCCTGCCGTGGAGAGTTAAGGACCCTCTGCCTAGGGAATGGTGCTGCCCATGGTGGGCTGAGTCATCCTACATCAATTAACAGACTAACCAGATAAAGACAATTACTCGATTGAGACTCTCTTCCCAGGTAATTTGACATTGTGGCAAGGTGGTATTTAACACTCACCAGCTCACTCCCCTCAAGTTGTGACCATGCAAACTGTCCTTAGACATTGTCAAACGCTTCCTGGGAGATAAATCCCCCTGTGATGAGAATTTCTACTGTGAGAAGCACATGTGCATGGGCTTTAGTGCCCAGCACAGTCCTCAGGACAGGCAGGGGACACTCACTTCCCACCGCTTTGATATTGGTGTGTGTTGAGCTTGTCTTCTTCTCTTCCCATCATGCCTTGCTCCATCACCTCCCTTTGCACACAAGGAGGTCAGAACTCAGAGATCTGAAAGCCCTTTACATCCTTGTCCTCCAGGGATCGTCCCTGCGCTCTTCCCTGAAGAAGAAAAGGATGGCATCCTCAGTCAGATTGGGCAGGAAGCCTTGAAGTGTGGCATGGGCCGGGCCAAGGAGTCTGTGTGGCAATATTTCGTGAATAAAAGTGCCAACAACCTACACATTGTCCTGAGCATGTCACCAGTGGGCGACACCCTGAGGACCCGGTGCAGAAATTTCCCAGGTATCCTTCACCACTGCTGCGGCATAGTGTGTGCTCTGGGGATCTGGCACATCCAAGCTCCCTTCGGGATGTAGCACTTGAGTTGAAAGTTGGCCCTGCACCGTTGGCACATGTCCCTGGTCCCTCTCAATCCCCAATAGGCATGGCTGGTGTCTTCCTAGCAGGCGAGTGTGCACATTCTTCCCAACTGCAGGGTGAATGGTGTGGGGAAGGTGCCCCCTTTCTCTCTCCCAGTGTCACAAGGACAAGATGCTGAGACAAAATCATACTTTAATGTGCCCAGCTGAGCCACCACACTGGTAGATACTAAAGACCGTGAGTGTGTGCTGGAGCAACTCTGGGCTGCACGATGATCCTTTTTCTCCTCTCTCTTCAAGGCCTAGTGAACAACACTGGAATCGACTGGGTCATGCCCTGGCCATCCCAGGCCCTGCATGCTGTTGCGAAGTCATTTTTAGGTAAGCCGTCACTGTTGCAAGGACAGCGTGGTGGTCTCATAAAGAAATTTGTCACTTTTCTGAATTTCGACCCAGCAGATTCCTTCACGATAGATTCCCAATAGCAAAGAATAGCTTTGTGTTGTTACTGTGTCTTGGGGTTATATTTTGCTCTAGTCCAAAGGGATCAGGAGTCTGCAAGGCATGGCCTGCTGCCAAATGTGGCCCTTTGATTGTTTTCATGAATAAGGTTTTATTGGTCCACACTTCATGAACATTTTGTTTTTGGCACATCCTTACCCATAGACAGTACTATTACTGTTCAGTTCTTTGTAGAGAAGAACTGTACTTAAGGCCACTACCATGGTGGTGCCAGCACGATTTTTCTTTTTCTCTAAATCTAACTTGAAAGGATGCTTGACCAATGTCACGGGGTGGCTTTGTAAATAGTTCCAGCTTTACAAGTATGTACTCAACAGACTCAATAAACAAACAGCCCTTAACTTCCAAACAAGCCAAAACCATGACTTCAGTTATAATGCTTTTCTTCTGGGAAAGAAGCCCGGAAAGCATTTGTTGCGTTGTTGTGACTCAGAATCTGGCAGACTGCTACTGTGGAGGTCCACATAGCAATATCTGCTTCAGTCACAGCTGCTGAATTCTGACAGTGTGCTTTGAGAGCCATCCAGGACCACATGTAAATGTTTGTGGCTATGTTACAATAAAACTTTATTCACAAGAAACAAGTAGTGGGCCACACTTCCCCTGTGGGGCTGTGGCTACCAGCCATGCTGTAGCTGTGCATGCTAGCTTCCATGGTATACAAGTCATCTCCATACCTCTCCAGCGTGCAGTGTTTCAGTTCTGTGCACAAAGCCACCCAAAATTTGTTTACAGTTCTTTTCCCTTAGACTGTGTTCCCTGAAGTTGAGGTAACCATGTTGAAAAGCTGGATGCTTGTGGGCAGACTTTTTCAGGCATGCCGTGTATAATCTGAGTCAAGGCAGAGCTGCAGAACGTGGACACACCAATGGTGTTTGCTCCTATTTTCCTTCTCTCATATCCTGTTGGAGGCTGCTGCATTCCAGGCCATCAGCTGATCCAAGTGACAAGATCTTGCCTCTGGGAGAGAGCACCAATCATTCCAATAGATTCCCACAAAGAGCCCCTTCTGCTAGTGTGTGCTAGACACTGGGATCTGTCACAGAATGGCTGCATGTACCCACCCAGCTGCCATGGGTGGGGGTTTCATGCTGGGCTCTGGATCAGTCGGGTTGGTTGTGGGCCCCACTCCTGAAGCCCTAGCTTCTTCTGATGGTGCCTGAGTCCTGGGGAAAGGCAGAGGGTCAGTCTAACATAGAGGCTGACCCCTGTGTTAGAGAAATCACCATGGATAGATCACAGGTCCCAGAAGTTTCCACAGGTAATAGTTGCTCATTTCCTTTTTTAAATTAAATTTTTGATGAAATCAGTTTTTATTTAGGGAGAATATGCCTATTGTAAACTGTCCCGTTCTGTCTGTCTTGAGTGCACCTGAAACATCAATCATATTCATGGTGTCATGCAATCACTACTGCCATCTGTTACCAGAACTTTCCATCATTCTAAGCTGAAGCTCTGCACCCATCTAAACACTGACTAGTAGGCAGAAGTTTCTGTCCTCTAGCTGCTCTCAAATAAACACACTGAGGCTTATATGAATTATAAATGCTTGGCCAATAGCTCAGGCTTATTATTAGCTAACTCTTACACTTAAATTAATTAATCTCTTATCTACACTCTGCCAAGTGGCTTGGTACCTTTTCTCAGTATGGCACACTACTCATCGTGCTTCTCCCTACACCTGCTGGTGACTCCTCTGACTCTACTCTTCTTCATCCCAGCATCCTTATTTTGGTTGTCCCTCCTACACTTCCTGCCTGGCCACCAGCCAGTCAGTTCTTTATTAACCAATGAGAGTAATACATATTCACAGTGTACAGAGGATTATTCCACAGCACTGACATCCCTCCCCCAAGGCCTGGATCCCTCTAACCTGCTTCCCGACTCAGTGACTCTTCCCTGTCTATGTATCTCATGTAAATGGACCCATGCACATTGCTTCTTTGTGTCCAGTTTCTTTCTTTTTGTATAGTGTTTCTGGAGGGTCACTTATGGTATAGCGCACATCAGTCCTTTGGTCCTTTCCAAGGCTGAACATGACTCCACAGTGTGGGCATGCCACATTGCTACCGTTCAGCACAGATGAACACAGTCCTTTCTCCTTACCACTCTGCTCCTGTGAACACTGGCTTCCACCTATTGGAGGCTGGGTATCCATTTCTTTCAGGCCAATATTTCACATTTTGGGGACCTGTTTTTTGTTGTTGTTGATGATGATGATGTTCTTTCTCTGTTTTCTGTGGTGCTGGGGCCTGTCCCCACAGCCTCATATGCTAGGCAGGTACTCACCACTGAGCTGCCTCCAGCCCTCCTTTTCCCTGTTGTTAACCCCTGTTTTCTCCTCTCCTTCCTGTCCAGGGGACAATCCCATGATTCCCGCAGAGAATATTGAAGACCTTGTGGAGCACATGGTTATGGTCCACCAGTCGGTGGGTGAGTTCAGCAAGCAGTTCCAGCAGAAGCTGAGGCGCAGCAACTACGTGATGCCTAAGAACTACCTAGATTTTATCAACACATACTCAAAACTGCTGGATGAGAAAACCCAGTACAACATAGGTGAGCAGGGTGGCACGGGGATGGGGCAGGGCATGACTGTGTGGACAGGGTTCAGGAATAAGGCTCATCTCTGCAAGGCCTGGCACCTTTATGATTGGGGCAAAATAGAGCAGATTTGGGTTTTGCATTTGGGGTGGTTCATCCCTGTGGGTAAGACACTGCATGCTCTTAGTTCTGTGTGGCCCTGTGTTTGCAGGTCTGTTTTCTTTGCCCTGAATGTCCCCTGGTCCCCAGTGTGCTCTGCTAGAAAGGGTTTTTGAGGAAGGGCTCTCTGGTGGCTGCTTAGAGATGCACTGTTAGCTGGGAGGTGTGGCGCATGCCTTTAATCTCAGCACTCTGGAGGCAGAGGCAGGCGGATCTCTGAGTTCAAAGCCAGCCTGGTCTACAGAGCGAGTTCTAGGACTGCCAGGGCTACACAGAGAAACCTGTCTCAAAGCCAAACCAAAACAAAAAAGACGCACTGTTTTTCAGCAGTGTCTTCATGCTCGCAAATGCCATGTGTGCAGTCTGGGAGCTAGAGTGGGTCTGGCATCTTGTAGAAGTGAGTTTTTCTCTCTCTTCTTGGATGGATCCCAATGAGGCTAATGCAGGCTCCTGCCCTGGAGCCTGGACCACTGACCATGTGCTGTTTGCCCCCAGCACAGTGCAAGCGTCTGGAGGGTGGGCTGGACAAGCTGAAAGAGGCCACCATCCAGCTAGATGAGCTCAACCAGAAGCTGGCCAAGCAGAAGATTGTCCTGGCCGAGAAGTCGGCTGCTTGTGAGACCCTGCTGGAGGAAATCGCCACCAACACAGCCATAGGCGAGTGCCTGTTGTGGATCACCTGCCCTGGGGCCAGTCTGCACCTGAGGGCCCGGGGCTGCTCCAAGTCCCTGCTGAGAGACCACTGTGCTGTGAGCAGCCATTAGCAAGCCTTGAGGCACAGACCCACCACCATCACGGGACACCCACCCTGAGTGTCTCCATATTTGTTTGTTTATTTAATTTCTAAACGTTTTAGGGTTTTTTTTAGTGTTTTTTTCCTATTCATAGGGGTCATTGTAATAATTCAATATAAACTCAGTGAGAGGCATGGCTTCTCATGAGGACACCAGATACTAGAACAGGTCTGTCCCCAAGCCAGTGTGACCTCATTTTCGCTGATGATATCATTTCCAATAGGGTCTCATTTTGAGGCTCTGCTGGCTGTGATCCTGGGGGCCACTGCCTGCCCCCTTGTACTCCCTGAACCCTGTGTCCATCACCCTTGAGCTCTAGCTACGGGAGGTCCCCATGACTTAGAGGCAATCAGAACACAAGCTAGTGACAAGGTGACGTCAGGCTGTGACCAGTGTCACCAGGCAGAGAGGAAGTAAGACTGAGGTGCTGTTCTCCCTAGATGGGGCATCTCTAGGGCTGGACCTGAGTGAGCATGAATGAAAGTGGGGGGGGGGCGGTGTCGAGAAGCAGAG
>LOJH01035363.1:0-15786 GCA_001685095.1 Ellobius talpinus | reverse complement strand
CTTCCCTGCTCCCATAACTATCCTTCCTCTATTCTAACCTTCCCAACCCCCGATCAGAAACCTTTTCTACACGAGTCTTTAATTTTCACCCTGTTTATGTGGCAAAAAATATCCATTGTAGCACAATTAATAAAAACCCAGAGACAGATATTGGGGTTGAGACTGAAGGTCAAAACAAAAAAACAATAACAACAACAACAAAAACCAGCCAGCCACTGGCTCTTACTTCTACCTCAGTCTGAAATGACGATCCTGCCTCCAGGAATCCTTAGAATGAGACTGACTTGAGAGCTATCTCCTCTCATTTTATAATCCTCTCTAGGGCTGGGATTAATGGTAGGTACCACTACTGCCTGGTTTCTATGGCAAACTATTGTGGCTATTGGGATTAAAGGTGTGTGTCACCAATGCCTGGTCTGTAAAGGCTGGCTTTACTTTCTGATATTCAGGCAAGCTTTATTTATTAAAATACAAATGAAATATCACTATAATTTATTCTAAAAATTATCTTTTCTCTATAAAAATAATTCCTGTGGAAGAATGAATAGAAGATATAATAACCAGAATACAATCAAGCTTTGCATCCAAACAATCCACATGTGAATCCTTTAATTTCTTTTCTATCAAAGTCAATGCTCTTTCAACCTAAACTAATAATTTTCTAGAATTATTTAAGTCCTTATAACCTTGTAAGATTTGAAATAGCTCTTGAGTTGTCAAACCAACTGTGGGCCATAGCCAGTTAATATCTCCCAGTAATTTTTGAAAATCATTACGAGTTCTTAATTGATGTCTCTTACTTTCTTCTTTCTGTGATTGAATTTTTTGTAAACTTATCTTATATCCTAGGTGATTAATAGAATCTCTTTTTTGTATTTTTCAGGAATAATTTGTAATCCCCAAGAAGACAAAATTTTCATTACCTCTTCAATCATTTTTTCTAATGTATCTGAGTCTGAATCAGCTAGTAAGATATCATCCAATAATGTTAAATTACAAATTAAGAAAACTGTTTACAAATTACTTCCCATGGCTGTTGTATAAATTATTGACACAAAGTGAGACCGTTGTCATCCCTTGAGGAAAGTTTTCCACTGATACCTTTTAACAGGATGGGAATTATTGTAAGTAGGCACTGTGAAGCCCAATTTTTCCTCTGTCCTGTCCTTGCAAAGGTATAGTAAAAAAGGGAGTTTAAAATCAATCACTATATAGACCATACTTTATGTAATAAAGAAGGCAAGTGAATCCTAGGCTGTAAAGAGTCCATTAACTGAATCATCTTATTTATGGCTCTTGAGTCTGTTAACATCATCCATTTTCTAGATTTATTTCAATGACAAATATAGGTAAATTCCAAGGACTATTTGATTCTTCAATATGTTAAGCATTCAACTGCTCCTGTACCAGTTGTTCTAATGCCTATATTTTTTCTGATGTCAAAGGCCATTGTTCTGCCCAGACTGGTTTGCCAGTGAAAGGTAGGGTTCTTGGTATCTTTGAGGATAATCAGCTTTTATGCTCTGCTTATGTACAAACTGTACAGTCAATGACTGTTCTCAATTCCTTTAAATATTTTTTTCTTAGAAGCATACATTAGTTTACAGTTTGTTTCTGAGATTGGAGGAATATCTGTGTTTTCCATTACTGCACCATATTGTGTCCCCATAAATTCATTGCTATATTATCCACATATGATTTTAATTTTTCTATCTGTCCCTCTGGTACTATACATTTGACCCATCTTACACTTTGTTTTACCTGAGATAAATTTGAATTCTTAGAAGTTGAAAATTTACCTCCTGAAGAGGCCAAACTGGATGGCAAGATGTTGGTGAAATTACTGTTACATCTGTCCTTGTGTCTCTCAAACTCTTAATTTCAATGCCCTTTATATGTACTTTAAGCTTTGGTCTTTGCTCATTTGTAGAAGTTTGCCAAAATTCTTATTTTACGGTACTCCTAAAAATTTTGTTTTATCTACTGAAGCTGTTCTGTCATCCTGAGTAGTATGGGTTTTAACAACAGGCATTTTAAAATAGCTCTGTAGAGAAGTTTCCCAAATACTTACAGGGATTATTGAACCAAATTTGACATCGGGGACTGCAAGAAGTTCCCTAAGCCATTCACTGATGACAAAAGTTTGCCTTGCCTGTTCCATGTTGATCTGCATTTATTAGACCAATGCTGGCCTTTGCAATACCTTCTGCATACTCCAGAAGGCTATGGCTTTCTGTTTGGACTATCTATAGAAAACTTTGCTTCTAAGATTGCCTTTCCTACAATTTCTTTTCAGATGACTTGGTTTTCCACAATTAAAATATCTAACCTTTCGATTTTTCTTAAAATTTTTAGAAATAACTTCTATCAACTATTAGTATAAGTGTGAGATCCGATATCAGCTGTATTTCTAATCTGTAACTGGCTCCTCTCCTACCTGTCAGTTCCTGAATAACCATTCAAGACTAAATATTAATTACTAACTGTTTGACTTATTAGTTTAGGATTATTATTAACTAACTTTTACAACTTAAATTAATAAATTTCTATTATTTTATATTTTACCATGTGCCTTGTGGCTTGTTACCTCACTTCTTGCTTCTCCAGTGGTTGCCAGCATCTCCCTGAGTCTGCGCTCTTTCCTCACTTCCCCCCTCATGTCTCTGATTGGAGTCACACCTAGCTTTATTTTGCCCTGCCATATACCTAAGTAGTTTCTTTATTAACCAATAGTAACAAAACATATTCACAGCATACAGAAGAGCTCCCACATCACCAATCCATTCATCTATTGGTGTTGTTCTTGCTTTTAAAGGTCTAATCACCCCTTTTGCATTTTGAATTAGCAGTTTCAAAACCCACAGATTCAATTAATATTTGTCTAACTTCTGAATGTGATATCATTGTATTTATAGTTGAAGTCAATCTTTGTAAAGAATCAGTGAAGGCTTCTTTTGGACCTTGTATAATTTTATAAAATGTGGTACATTTACACAATGGAGTATTACACAGTGGAAAAAAATGACATCTTGAAATTTGCAAGCAAATAGATGGATCTAGAAAACACAACACCGAGGTAACCCAGACCCAGAAAGACAAATATAATGTGTACTCACTCACAAGTGGCTTCTAGATAGACATAAAGCAAAGAAAAAACCTGCCTACACCTCACAACCCCAGAGAACCTTGACAACAAAGAGGACCCAAAGAGAGGATCTAATCTACATGGGAAGTAGAAAAAGAAAAGCTGTCCTGAGTAAATTGGGAGCACGAGAATCATGAGAGAGGGTAGAAGAGGGGCAGGGAGGAAGGGAGTGGAGCAGAGAAAAGCATATAGCTCAAGAAAAACAATGAAAACATAACAACAACAGAAACACTAAAGGAAATGACTTGGTCCTCTTTCCTGAATCTTCAACCCTGTCCCAATCTCTGAAAACTGTTATACGGCATAGAGCCAAGGTGTGATCATCAAATGTGATCTGTCTTTGCAAGTCAGCACACTGGACTTCACTAAGAAGCTGTTCTTGGGAAATTTCAGTATCTCTAACCCTACTCCATTGTTCTATGACTCTAGCTTCCTCTTTCCACAATGTTTTCCCTTGTCACTGAGGAACAGCTTCCAATATTGCTGTAGCTAAATCTTTGCAATCTTGTTGAATAATGCTATCCAAGTTTCCCATGAATTTGGCATATGCTTCACACGGGGTGAATGCATCCCATATGAAACTACTGCTTCCTTAAATCTGTTCAGATGTAATATTTCTAACTTCTGAATAGCCTAGGGGTATATATCATCTGGTGGTCATTCTTGAATGGTATCTGGATAAATTAAGGTTGGTATTTCTAAACACATTGGGCTCCTTCTCTTCAGTCCCATATTGTATGTTCTGTATGTTCTGCTCCAAACTCCTCTGTTGGTTTGTGAATATTTTTCTTATTTTCATTAGTAGGTCTTTCTAAGGATTGTACCTTATCAATTTTTCATATTTGGCACCAATATCAAACCACTTTTTAAGGATAAAACATGAAATACCAAACTGATAATGATCATAATCAGCATTATGATAATCCCAAATAATTTGATTATCCATTCATTCAATTTTTCCATTTTCAAACCATGAATTGTGAAACTATCATACAGAGATCTAACTCCCTACATCATTATATTGATTCCCATTTTTAACATGAATAAAACCAATTCCCCCCTTTAAGAATTCCCAGCTGTCTCACCAGATCTATTGCTGATAACAGTACAGTCTGAGGCTGTTTGTCACTGTATCACTTGGCTGGGTAGAAAATGCAGGCAGTAGATGGCCTGGCCGAGGGCAGCAAGGGTCCCTCTGGAGTTTTTCTTACACTGGGCCTTTCAAAACTTCCATGGCTAATTCTGGTCAGCTAGTAGCCAGCTCTGCCCTCTGGTTCAAAGTAAATTTATTGACAGTTTTGGGAGTGTCAGAGTGCGATCAAAATATCCCACAAGAGTCCATGATCTCCAGTGAGCTGCTTGTGTTTAGAGATATCTATACTCCAAATTTATATCCTTCTACAGATACACTTTCAAATAACTTCCTAAGACCAAACCTGGAAAGATCCTGCTGGTTCAGGAGTGTAGCCCAGTGGTAGAACACTGGCCTAGCATGTCCGAGGACCTGAATTTGACCCTCAACACAAAAAATGAATGAATGAATTGTCTAATTAATAAAACCCCTGCTGAGGTCAACACTACAAGACAGTTTATTATATAAGTGGTTTAAGTCAATTAGCTATATGAATGAGATTCCTTTTCTCAAATGCTTAAGAATGGTTGGTTTGGCCTGATTACACTAAGATAGATTTTAAGATTGGATTGCTTTCTCAATACAGATGTACCTCCTATTACTCTCCTATGTCAAATTGAAGGTAAATGTTTTATGCAAATAACACTGGTCAGGGCACAGTTGTTCTGCCCTACTATAAGATTCAGATGTACATGAAATATCCTACAATTAGCTTGCTTAAGAAGACCATCCTTGACATTAGTTGAACCTAATTCCAAGTTCTTAGAGGTGAACAAGCAGTTGTGAAAGTATAGGCTTAAAAGCCTAAAACTTGAGTGAAAGTTGTACTTAAATCTGGACCAATTAATAGCAGAGCCCTCATGGGGATAATGTTAAGAGTCACTGTTGTGTTTTCCATCTTTAGTGCTGAGCTTCTGCAAGCAGAGTAATCAGCCTAGTGTATTCACTCTGCTACAGCAACAACTCATTTTGATTATTGTGCTGCAAATGCCAGTGACATTTGATAGACCTTACTGAGAAATTTTTATGAGTTTGGGCAAATATCCACATAACAAAGGAAGCAAATCAGATAATAGCAACCACAGGCTATAGAAAGCTCACAGGCTCCCTCAATGACATATACTGATTTGGAATATCAGGTTGGTGATTTATTCCCTCCTCATTACCAAAATCCCTCCACTGTAAAGAAAAATATATCCTGTGTCTAAATATCAGCCTCTGTATGGACTTTTGTGTAGTTTAATCAATTTAAACAGTGACTTTCCCAGGGTTTTTTAAAATAAATTATTAAATAACAGTAGTAGCTGGAATACGTAATTATCACTAATTCTCCCCCATGTAAGATGGGACTTAAAATTATAGAAACTAGAAAATTATAACAAAAACTTGGGGAACTAAATATTTATTTTTCATTTTCTCACAAATAAACTCTTGTCTCAATGGATCTTAGTTTATGAAAACCACCCACGGGTTGGGCTCATTTTAATCAGTCCCACTGGTTATTTTTGCTAGACTTTTGTTAGACTGAGGATGATCCCCAATTTTTTTTCACATTTCCTTTATGCTTCCAGTGGGAGAACTCAGGACAGTGATCTTTGCAGGTTGTGTGGTCAAGACAACTGAAATTGCATAGCCACGTACCCTGCAGAATCCCAGCATGTGCTATTCCCATAGTGCCCTCCTTCAGCTTCGGGCGGTTTTGTGGAATGTTGCTTTTAAACATCTTGTGTTGGGTTCCTGATGGCATCCTTTCCCCACTTGCAGCAGCACCATCTGCTGCTATTTTCTCTTCCATCAGTGAATGGCGTGGGAGTGATAGGAACATGTGGCCACTACTGCTTCCCTGTCATGGACACTGCACATCCTCTTTCACAGTGACTGGGGCACTCTGGGAAGTCCTGGCTGGGGCTTTTCATTGTCTTTTCTCCCTGCTTTGGAAAGGAACACAGATATCCTTAGTCTTCTAGGGAAAGGCATAGACACGGGGAAAGGCAGAGCCTGGTGTTTGAGGATGATGTCTTTTCACTTGACATGAACACCTGTTCCTGGGCACCCTGGTGTCTGCTGAGCTACCCATGGTCAAAGTAGACTCATTATACTAAGTTGCCAAGATGTCCTATAGCAGTCCATAAGATCCAAAATAAATGATGAGCATCTCGCCTTCAGTAGAATCCTTTGATTTTTTAATTGCAATTACATTTTATTGGAATTTCACATAATGCATATAATGAATTTTAGAGGTTTTGACCTCTACTCTATTATCTTATCCTCTTCTATCTCACAGAAACTCTCCTTCCCAACAAGGGTCTCGCTTTACCTCTAATACCCTGTCTTCTTTTTGTCCATGACCTTCTAAGTTTAATTAGAATTTCTTGCATGAGCATGGAGGTAAAATTATTTACTTGAGCAAGGGGAACTTATTAGTGGTTATACCGCTGGAAAAAAATGACATCATCATCTTCAACAAACATCAGCTATCAATAGATCCTCAGAGAAGTGTGGGACCTTTTAGAGCCATTTTCTCTCTTGATTAATGTTAACTGGCCAACCATGTGTAAGTCTTATACAGATAGCCACAATACCGTAGTTACATCGTATTTGGAAGATGACATTTTGTTGCACCATCTTTCCACCCTTAGATTTTTTTCTACCCCCTTTTTTCTAAAGCATTCTTTGAGTCTGGGGAGAACCACATAGTCATCCCATGTAAAAGCACTCTATGATCATTGAGTCTCTCTATTGTAGCTAGTTACCAATTTCTGTATTAACAACTTTGCCCATCTACTTCTCTGATGAAGGCACAATACTACAAACATTAGGAAGATGGTTTGACAACGTGATCATTTCGCAAAACAATAGTAGCAAGTTCCCCCTTTTGGCCTATGGCTTCTCAAGCCACGAATTCTTGACCTGGTTTACAGTAGACATGAGTTCTTTCTGTGGAGCCAACCTCAAATCTGATCAAGAAAATGGTTGATAGCTCCCTTAATTGTCATGTTGTTATTGCACTAGAGAGCATGTCTTGCCTGGCAGGCCATGACTGAGGCTCACAGAATTTGCAACTGAGTAAGACTGCTGGTAGCTTTTCTCTCTCAGCAGTCTCTATAGCACATCTGTCTCTAGCTCCAGTCCCAGGGAATCTGATGCCCTCTCTGGCCTATGTGGGCACCAGGAACACATGTGGTACACAGACACACTTGCAGACCAAACATCCATATAAAAAATAAATGAAAGCAGATTAAAAGATTTCATAGAAATAGAAGAAAAAGTAAAATCCAGAAATCTGACTCAACCCTTCAGCAAGACATTCACTTGGCCCACGCTCACCTTCTATCTGCTGATCCTCTCTTCCTCTCTCTCCATTTTCTCCATGTCTCTCTGCTTCTCTTTCCTTCTTAATTCCCTTGACCACTTCTTTCCTTCTTTATGTAGTGCACTGAGGAGAGTCTTGGCTTGTATACCCCTTCCAGCATTCACTAGTTGAGAAACAGTAAATGCATATAATGAACATTACCATGTTGACATCTAATCTAGCTGACGTATTGGCAATTTGTACTCAAGATATACAGCAGGTCTAGCATGTTTTTACTTATTGTCAAGATGTTCCTGGCTTCAGTTATACATGGACCTATTGGTAATTTGGGCCTTTAGTTTAGTCTGCAGTTTGAAGAAAATAGATTTTTTGGGTGTGCCATTCTAAGTCTATGAAGCAAACATCTGTGTATCTAAATAAATGGTGGTTCAGTGAAGGACTCTGTTCTAGCATAGAAGATGTTTTTCTTCAAGATTTTTGGAAGTATAAAACACATCCATTAGATTATATATATAGTTATACATAATTATATATAATATATTATATTACATATTATATATGATAATATATATTATATTATATATTTCTAGAATTACCTTCTAGAAAAAAATCATGATTTTCCAGGATTTGCAATGTGCTGACATTCCTGGGACAGGAGATTCTGAAACTATGTACAGTTAAAATGTACAATCACAGAGGGATTGGTTTTAGAACTGTCAAAAACTTGCCTGACTCATAGGTGCTTTTCACCTCAAATCCTGCCTGGCTCCTGCTTTGATAAAAACTGTTATTCCTATAGAATGTGTCTGGTAAGGGTGACTAATGTCTCTTAAAAAACCTCCTAGTAAGTAGACAACACCCAGAGGATGATCATTAAGTGTATGGGGTAGGTTTCTGGAGAAATGTGTATTCTTCAGAAGACAGTCTTTCAAAGAGACCAGGAAATCCTCCCCCTCTCTGTGTGTTATTAGCATAGGCCACCTAACAGCAGCTTCTCTCTTCAGCCTTAATTATACAATGTTTCCCAGCCTTTGTTTCATCCATTGTCTCTTACTAGCTACCCTGCTCAGTGTACCCTGGAAATACCCCCAATGAATCTCTGCTGATGTTCTGTAGCTTGTGTCAATTTCATAACCTTAATATTTCCTTTCAATAAAAAAATGTAAACTGAGATTGAATCTTTTCCGTCCAGGGCTGGGAACTGTGAAAGTATGTTATACTGTTATGGTAAATCAGTCACCACTAAGACAGAGTGGTGCACAGCTGTGCCACTGCAGTCTCCGTACACCTTTGCTACGTTCAGCAAATGCTTGCACGTCCGGGCTGACACTCCTCTTCTTTGTCGTGTTTAGATTTCAGTGAAGATCAGAGAGCTCTGGCCTGCCTTTCAGTTGAAACTGTCAGAGAGAGTGCACTGTAATGTAAATACCTAAACAGTCTGGAGGCTGTCAGAAGATCTAAGATGCAGATTTGATGGCAACTAACATCTCTCAGTCCCGTCGGTATACTCAGATTGAATTTAAAAATCGAGGATTCACAGAGCCGTGCTGAAAATATTCTGATAGTAATCGATTCAAAGAAGCTATGAGAGAAGAAATGAAAATCACTCCTCTTTTTTTGGCTCAGTCTCAAATAGATTCAGGTGGGCTATGCATCAACCCTGGATTGTTCCACCCATATGGCAATTTCCTAACAGCCCAGGGCTCATGAGTCCCTCTGATACCTCAAACACCTGCTCCTCTTTGCCTGAGGTCTTTTTTCTGATCACTGGAGCCTACCTTGACATCCATTTCTACTAGGGCAGCCTTTAGCCAATGACTAATGAAAATTGTTCGCACACCTGCTCCCTCAGTGCTTAGCCTTCTGGAATAGTCCTGGGTACAAGGATGCCCAGTTCCTGTGTTCTCCAGCAGGGTTCAAGGCCCTCTTATTTAGTGACTCTTTAGTGATATTTTATTAATAACTGCTTTCTTTTTCTTGTTTCCTACCTCATTTGGTGTCCTGTCAGCCTTGTTTCCTGACAATTCAAATATCTTATTTCTATTCCAAGTTTTGTGCAAGAATCTGTTTCTGGGAGAGTATGGCCTGAGGCACTGTCCATATTAGGTTCTGCCCAGGGTCACCACGAAGAAAGAAGAAAGTAACAGCTCCATTTTGACATTGCAATTTATCTCCCAATCTGGGGTAGCCATTTGTCATTCACTACGGGGAGACACTTTGTTGCCCAATTCTTAACCAACTGCAAAAACTTACTTAGCGTATTAGTTGTGTTTCCCTTATACATGCCTTTGATTTTCTTAGAGTACACAATTTCTAGTTAAGGTCTATACAGTGTCGGAATCTCAAGGGAATTGGTTGTATCATATCTATGGTCAGAAACAAAGAGCAAAGAATGCTTGCACCTTAGCATTCTACTTAATTTCTCCATCCTCAAACAGTTCGGAATCCCCTGTCTAGAGTGGGCAGGTCCTCTGCTTGAATTAACATTGTCAGCCTAATCCTCCACAAGCGTACACACCAACCCAGTCTAGAGAATTAATTCCTTGCCAAGATTCTATTTCTAAGTGATTCTATACTCTGTCAAGCTGATAAACAACACATTGTAAAAATGTATTATGTTCCCTTTCTTTCTAAAACTTCTTAGCACCCTGTATACTGTTCAATTGGTACTGTTCCATTAAAAAAATACTTTTTGAACATGTAGTAATGGAGGGAGGCTGAGGTAGGAATTCAAAGGCCGTTATGTGCAGATATTCTTTCTCACAAGTAAAACTTTAGAGCTATTCTAGACAAAGGGGTAATAATATTCCTCTGGCTCTGCCCAAACAGATGCATTTCTTTATTGCATCCTTGGCGAGCACAGGATACTAGGACTCTGGAATGTTTTAATGCCTTTTATAGAGGAGTTATTATTCAGTAAAAAAAATCTAGTGTAAACATAACACACATATTTGATATGCATGAGACGAGATGTGTAAGAGACATTCATTGCTAAGGAAACTGTTTTGCTATCCAGAAAACTCCAAACATCTTTGCCAACTGACTTCATTTTATGTATATTAGAAATCCTCTCAACAGCCACACTGGGAACTCCTTTAATCAAGGGTTAAAAAGGCATGTATTTGTTATATTTATTCAGCCAGTTAAATTACTTTTGTCTTCACTCATCCCTGTATCCTCTACTTGCCCTGCTTCCATCCTCTGTTCTTCCTACCCATCTTCCACATTCTTGTTTCCTGTCCTCACTTCATATCTCTTGTTGAAACTTCCATTCCTCTTTCTTTCATTCCTTCATCTTTTTTCTGTCATTTTTGCCACATTGTTTATTTCTATTTTTATTAGTTCTGTTGGCCTTCTTCTCTTCTTTCATACTACTAAGACATAATATTTTTAAATTTGCTTTGCTTTTCAGTTGGGGAGCAATTGGCAACAGTGCCAGGTACGGTATTAATCTTAGGCCCTCTGCACTAAACCATGACCTTACCCATACAGTCTCTTAACAGGGCACTGGAAGATAATTAAATTGGTTCAAACTTGACTGCATGTTCAATAGACCCGGGCTCTTTAGGAATTGATGTAAAGGTCTATGCTTTAGGTTTTTATTTTGTTTCTTATTATATAAACTGTAGTTAATCTTATTAACACTTACTCAACTAGCTTATTCAGAGGTTTACAGAAGTATAGTATACCAGTTGTCAATATACTTTTGGTATTGTTTTAAAGTCTATAAGGATGCATTTTGAGTATAGGCTTTGTTGATATGTGCATCTTTGTCTCTAGAAGGAGTTAATATAACATCCAAAGATGAGCAAATAATTTTCTTCTCAAGGGGAAGCATAACTCACTCTGTTCATCCACTAAAGCACATAATTCAGCAGCAGCATCTCTGACAAATGGTTAAAATACTGAGGGTAGGAGTCTTATGTTCCCAAAGCACTGCTGCCGTCTTATAGAATCTGACCTTTGCCCCATTACTGGCCATTCTCTCAAGCATACTCATCTGAACATTGATTTGTACACCACATTTCTTGCCAGCCTCCTGCAATACAGTTTAACATGAAAGACAATATAATATTCTTGTTGAGAATGGCTGCAGTTCAATAGCATAGAATGAGAACTCTCGTTAATGTAAGTGTGATTTAGGTCCCCTTGTCATCTGGAAAGGTCTAAGCATTCTTTCAACTCCATTGAGACAGCCCTTTCAAACAGTGTCTGCACTTCTGTCACATTCAGGCAACTCTTTTTATCCCTTTGGAACTTTATTACATGTAATATTTTGCTTCTGTATTTAGAAAAAAACACCAGGATGCCAATACCCGGAAAATTTCACACTAATACGCAAGAATTGACAGGTCTATTTTCAGAAGCTATGAAAGTAATAGCTTAAATTTAAGTTTAGGCATCTATTGAAACCCCCATCAGAGGGTTAGAATAGACCTGTCTTGTTGAATCAGAATTTCACAAACTCAACAGACACAAGTCAACATTCAAACAGTTTATGAAGAGTCAGAGAACAAATATTTGTAAGATCCCATTTGCATTTTAAATTTCCACTCTAGTTTGAAGTGATTATGAATAGAGACTTAGAAAAACAAAACAAAACAAAATAAAACAAAACATAGGCCAAAGCAGCAATGGAAGAACTCAGCATCAGAATGTGTGTTAGTACACCTTAATGTATTAAAGTTTATTTCCAGCTTGTGAAACATGACACTGAGATCTGTAGATGACCACTTCTACCTTATTGCCTCAAGAGCCAGTCTTCTTGGATGTTTTATTTCTAACATCCTATCCTGTGACATGTAAGGTTTCTGAGTTGGCCATTTAAGCATGGAGGAGGAATATGAGCTCTTAACTGCCTCATCTGGGAAGTGACATCCATCCCTCACTTCTGTTTACAATGCACTGTCTAAAGCTTAGCTCCCAGATCCATACTAACAGCAAGGACTGAACAGTGCAGGTGAAAGCACTTGTTGCCCATAAGCATTCTTTTTATAATGGTGCAGCTGTATGTGTGGCAAATCTATGACATAAAATGGGAGTCAGAATGAATGTTGTAGAGGTTGGAGAGATGGCTTAGTATTTAAGAGCACTGGCTGTTATTCCAAAGAACCCAGATTTGATTCCCAGCACCCACATGGCAGCTCACAATCGTCTGTAACTTCATTTCTAGGGGACCTGATGCCCTCTTGTAGCTACTACAAGCACCAGTTATACATGTAGTGCATAGACTCACGTGCAGGCAAAACACCTATATGCATAAACTATATTTTTTAATTTAGAAAAGAAGGTTGTGGATTGACCAAAATAGATAAAGAAAAGACTTGGACTGGAGCTGCAGAAATTAGTGGATTTTCAAGAAGCCAGCCCTCAGCACAGTATCTCTTGATAGTCTTAAATTAATATTAAAATTAAATGTTTCATGAGCTTAAAAATTAAAAAAATACCAAACTCCAACTCTATTCTACAAACTCTAGAATTATGAAGTTATTATTCCTTGGAAATTTCCCTGTGCACTCTAGATATTCAATAAATGGTTCTTTAATCATGGTATTGTGATGCACTGAAGAGAGAAGGAAATGGTATCGTTCATCTGAAGGCCTGCGTTGCTATTGAGTGTTTGCCTGGATGCCCTAATGCCATGTTCTAATGCACAAGTACATTGCCTTTGCAATGCTTTATATACTTTTTAATTAACTTTTATCTTCAATTCTTCTCAATGTCTAGTCACAAAGGGTAATGATCCCAGCTAGCATGTCTCTTTAAAGCCTATTATGCCTAATATTAACAGGGGATGTTTTTTTAAAAAAAATTCTATTTTTCTCTTTTAGCTAATGATGTTCACTGGACAACAATGCTAAGCTTTAAGCTGGTGGCTCCTAGGGATACAGTTTTGCTTCAGAGGACAAATAGATAGAAATTTTCTAAGAAGAAGCACAGGCTTGCCTAACTTCCAGATTTTCTCTTCTCAGTTGTCTCATATCCTCTACCCACACTTAGACAATTCCTAGTCACCACTACCCCAGTGTCTGAATCAAAGCAGTACTCCAGAATTCTGGCCTCCAGGATTTCTCAAACTCTTAGGTCTGCCTGGTGTGCAATTGCTCTCACTTTGCTTATTAGACACATCTTTACAATAGCAATTTAAAACTGGGAACCATATATGAAACAATTGCTTCATTAACTCAATATGTATCACATCTGTTGTCAACTAAGCACCCTTGTAGGTAACAGAAATAATGCAAGCCAGATTGGGCCCCGCTCACCGTGCAACATGGAACAAGGAAGGAAACTAAAAAGAAAGAACAAGAGAAAGAAAGGTAGGAAAAAGAAGGAAATAAAAAGAAATGATTTTGGATGTTGACATGTGCTATAGAGAATAAAACAAGGGATGTGATGGTGAGTGAACACGGGGCAGGAACAAAATTCACAGAGTCAGAAAAGACATCTTTGTCCAGGAGGAAGAAATAGCCTGCAGAAATGATGGAGAGGCAAACCCAGCTCACAGTGGCAGAAATCAGCTGACTTGGGGAGTAGGACAGACAGGATTTTAAAGACTTTCTTCCTCTTCCCGTACCAGGTCAAGGGAGGCAATGTTCCTTTTTCTTATCTCCACTTTATTCACTGAAATCCTCTGTGGAAGGGAGGATATACATTTCATTAAATGTAATAACAGAGCCTCTGAAAGTTCCCATTTTCCCCTTTCCTGAATCAGGATCTCTCTACAGGCCTAAACAGGACTCCTGCTTTGAGCCGTGGTCAAGCTGCTATGACCTCACTTATCTTCTAGGCCAATGGCTAGTGATGAATTATAATTGAAATGATTAAACACTTCTCCCTTCCCTCAGTCAGGCGTACAGCATCCCCCTGATTGATTAAGCCCCTGTGGAAAGTATTTCCTCCGTTCCTTGTGACAGCTGATTGATGGCACTACAGCATTATGGCTGTTTCAACCCTCACACAAGAAGGGCTGTCAATTTCTACACCTCAGCCCTGTGCACTGCCTCAATCTCAGGAGATGAAGGAGTTGACTCAGTGGTATGTGTCCCTGTGTTCTAGAAGGAATTCAGCGAGGAGATGACACCAGTGTGAGAGGTTAGAAGGACAGTCCACCAACTAGATAGGCCATGAACTTGCTGACGAGAGATTAACTCCTCTGTTTGTACGTAGCTCAACCGTCCGTCCATCTTTTTGAGGTACTCTTGTGATGCGTTCTCAAGGGAAATGCAATGAAAGAACAAAAACACATGAGAGATGAATTCCATATGTACCATATGTATTTGACAGGGCGTAGAAACAACACCATCTTTTTGTTGTTGTTGTTTTTGATTTTAATTATTTATTTATTTTTTGAGACAGAGTTTCTCTGTTGCTTTGGACACGGTCCTGTAACTAGCTCTTGTACACCTCAAATTCACAGAGATCGGCTTGCCTCTGCCTTCCGAATGATAGGATTAAAGTTGTGCATCACCACTTCTTGACTTTATCTCCTACATCATATTTAGTGTTTCTATTGCTGTGATAAAACAACACAACTGTAAGCAACGTGGGAAGGAAAGGATTTATTTCATCCTGTGGTTTATAGCACATCATTCAAAGAAATAAGGGCAGAAACCTGGAGTCAAGAACTGAAACAGAAGCTGTAAAGGAGAGCTGATTACTGGCTTGCACCTCATTGCTTGCAAACCTGTTCCCCACTTCCCACAGGCCCATCTACCCTGGACTGACACCACCCACAATGTGCTGGGTTCCTTACACAAGAAAATGTAATGCATGCTTACCCACAGACCAAAATGGTGGGGTTGTTTTCTCGTTTGGGGTTCCTTCCTCTAAAGGACTCTAACTCATTCAAGTTGACATAAAACTAGCCAGCACATTGTCTATTTCAAAGAACAGATGCTCTTCAAGATTCTTCTCTGAAAGAAAAGGCCTTAAACCGAATGTTTATGTGACATGAATGTAATGTGACATGAATTAATCAGTGAACTGGATATTCAGGATCAGTATTCAGATATTGACTTTCTATCCCATCAGTACCTTCCTGGGCAGCCCTGAGCATGGACTTCAGCTTTACTGCTTTTAGTGTTTTCATCTTAAGAGTAAGACAATTTGACAAACCTATGGCCATTGTTTTAAAAACACCATGATTGCTTTACAGTAGAAAATAGTTTGGTTAGACAAATAAAAGCAGCAAAA
>LOJH01035362.1:284-15505 GCA_001685095.1 Ellobius talpinus | reverse complement strand
GCACCTTCAGGGAGGAACTGGGCGCTGCATTGTTTGGTGGGAGATGTATTGTTGCCACTCACTAGTTACGTGGGCTTCTGTCTGCAGGAATTTCCATGTCTGGAATGAAGGCTGGTTCGTACGGACTGACCTAGGCCCCTCTTACAATGGATGGCAGGTGCTGGATGCCACCCCGCAGGAGAGAAGCCAAGGTAATCTCGCCAGAGCCGCCGGAGCTTGGCTCTGTTATTTACAGGAGGGAGTAACCCAAAGCCCTCTCTAGCTCACCAATGCACAGTGGGATGAAGGATTATTTTTAAAGAGTTCTCCTTATGTTGTATTGCCAGTGCTGCTGTTTAAATGGACACCTCCTCTGCAGCCCCTCCAGTTGCTGCTACCACTGAAGAGCCCTAGCATATGGCAGGCAACAGGGAAAAGATACCTGCCCTTGTCAATAATTACTTCCTACCACTGCCACCAAAAGATTGGTCCTCCCAGGGCAGAAGCCCTGTGGATTCAGTCCTGTTATTCTTTCTGTGGCAGGCCTGCCCAAGGCAATAGCTGCTGCTTCTGCTCCTGTATGCCTTCTGGCAGGCTAGCCTCCCCTTTAGACCTGGTGCCTTGTCTCTCCCAAGGGCCCATGCACTCACTTTCATCTCTTACCTCCTCTCCCATCAAAGATGGGTCTTAGGCTCTCTGGAGTTTTTATCTTCTGCCTCTAACCTCTAGAGAAGCCTGTCTTGACTGTTAATTTCATTTTGAGTTGTTCCTTTCAAACAATAAAAATGTATAAATTAATATATACTATGTATATAAATAATATACATGAATAATTGACAGTATCAGAGCAGCTCAGAAGTTATGAAAGGACTTAGAATAAAAGTTCAGTCTTATTGTCACGCTAATGTCCCTACCCTGGCCTTGCTAATAGACACCCTTTTGTAAACTTGGGGCTAGAGGGGAACCTTTTGAATATTTTCTAGCTACCACCTTTTAGACTTTTCAGTGCAACTTGTGAGAAGTTATAAAATCAAGTTAATGAATTGTAACCATGCCAAGAAGTAAAAACAAAACGGAATAGAAAGGAGAATAAAGTAAAGTATCAGAACCAAGACTAACTAACTACTTACCCACTAATGTCTTGCATATGCCAAGATATCAAATTTACTTTCTGTGATTTATGGTTTAAAAAAATCTGGGTCACTCTTTCCCCCGAGTATAAAAAATTATGTGTGTATCTTTTTGTTAGTTTTATTAAACATATGGATGTGTGTGTGTGTCCAAATAATCTACCTGTGCTGAATACTGGAAGAGAAAAGTGAACGTTGGGGTTAGGACGTAGAGGAGCGAGGAGCTCCATGCACTAGATGTTCAGGAAAGACTTCTAGAAATGGGAGGCCAGTGCATCTTTGGGCCACAGTGAGTTCAGAGGCAGAAAGGCAGCACTTCAGAGCAAGACCAGACTGGCATCAGAACGTCAGCCCAGGTGACACACATGTAGGACATACAGTTCAGCCTGTCTTAAGTGGAGCTTGACCTGGGACTTGGTACAGAATGATGGTGGTGGGTAGCTGTTCTATGTCATACCAGTGGGTCACGGTCTGGGTTGCAGTTTGGCTGAGGGAAAGGCGGAGGGCTGACATGCTGGCAGAAGGCCCTCAGAAGCAGTGCCTAGGCAGGCTGGAAGTGGATGAGCTTAACCATGGTTTGCATGCATCCAAACTCTGCATCTTGGCTGCCAGGTGTGTTCCAGTGTGGTCCCGCTTCCGTTAATGGAATACGAGATGGTGATATAAACCTGAATTTTGACATGGTCTTCATCTTCGCGGAGGTCAATGCCGATCGCATCACTTGGATCTATAATAGTAGCAATGGCAGCCAGAAGCAGAATTCTTTGGACACTTACTCCATTGGCAAATACATCAGCACCAAGGCCGTGGGCAGCAATGCTCGCATGGATATCACAGACAAGTATAAGTATCCAGAAGGTAAGATTGGTGCTGACAGAGTGATGTCACAAGGAACTTAGTGATGGGTGGACAGCTTTGGGAATGACAAGACAAAAGTCCTTTACCCAATACCTCTACAGTTCAGTCTGTTCTATACAAATGGTAGGGTGTGTCTCTCTACCATCGAGTGCTCAACTGCTTTTTTCAGTGGGGACAGAAACATCAAGAGCAGCTAAAACACAAGCTACATAGCCACAGAACACAGCTGTCAGCCCAGCCCACCTCTAGAGGTGATCCTTTCTCAATTGCACAACTGAACTAATGTCACTATGATTGAACATCACAGGGAGAGGCGTGGTTCTCAGGGCTTTAGGACACATTTTTTCTATCAGTCCATTTTGTCTCCCAGAACATAAACAGAAAATGCCATTTCAACAAAAAATAGACAAAGAAATTCAGGAATGTGGGCTTATGCCATATACATCCATAGTTCCCATCCCCTAAGAAGCCCAGAGGTATGGTCACCTGAAGAGGCAAATACCGTGGTCCCTGAAATCTCCATCATTTGTACTGCTGCTGGCATCCTACAGTCCCCTTGGAAGGCCATGTGCTGTGAAACTGCCTCATCTCTATTACAGTTGCTTTGGGAACCCGGGGCATCATAATTCTCAATGATGGCAGGAGTTCTCCATTTGAAGGTGGAGTTCAACTTTAGAAATAGCCCAGAGGCATTTAGCAGTGGCTCTAGCAGGCCACAGGCACTCTTCAGTGGGTTGATACTTCACTCTTCCCAAAAGACTTGGAAGTAATTGACTCACTTGATCTGCAAAGTCAATTTCTAGGAAGGGAGCAAAAAAGCGCCCTTCTAAATGTGCCTGCAGTGCCCCTAAAATCAGACTAAATCTCTGACAACTAGTGGGCTGTTGCTGCTGGCTGGAGTTCACAGAAGGAGAAAACCAGCTCCAGGAGGTGGAGTCTGGCTCCAAGGACAGGGGCATCCACACCAGGTACCAGTGGATGGACATTTTGCAGGTTGTTCTCAGTCAATAAATACTCCTGAGTCTGTCAATATGAAAAAACAAATAAACAAACAAAAATCCCAGTGAGATTCTCTATAACTGAAACCCACTTGTTTGAGAATGGTAGCGTATTGGAAGAACACACGCACCGTAGAAAACCGTCAGTCTCTTCAAAGGGGTTGAGGTGAAGAGAATGCTTTCCGAGGCAGAAATGAAGACGATGTCATCAGATGTTTTGAGACAGTACTTTTTGGCCACAGTAATGAATAACCAAGGTGGTAGTGGTGCAAGGTTGAGCAGACAATTGCGGGGCAGTTGTCCTTGTGGTTCTTTTGGGTTGAGTTACACTTGTGGCCTCTGTAGAAGCTCATGGTTCTGGTAGTCTTTTGCCAAAGTAGCCATCAGGCATTTATGTAAAGGTCTCTTCCCTTTGTAACCTCTCAGCTTCAAGTATCTGTTTATTTGTGTTACGATTGGCACAAGTGATTCTATTTCGATTCTGACGACTTTCTGAATGCCTACTCCAGGTACCTTGTAGATAAAACACAACAGATGCTATCACTGGAGAGGCAGGTGCCAGACTGGCATTTTCAATGTCATGATGTAAAACAAGTGTAGAAAACAGGAAGCAAATAAACCAGTACAGAAGGCAACTCTCAGTCCTACCTCTCACTTGTAGGATCTCCGGTTCTCTTGTCCCTTTGCCAGTAAAACGAGAATAGCAATGCCTCTCTGGGATTGGTTCTCAACACAAAAATGTACATAAAGTGCAAAGTGCAGTGCTTGGCACACAGCAAGGACTTAATGACTAGGGATGGTGATCTTCCATCATTTGGATGTCTGTGCTCTCCCTGGAATGAGGCCTTTTCATAGCCTGTTTTGCTCAGGTACCTTTTACCTGGTTGTCTGAGCCTGTGAGAGTCCCTATTACTCTCACACTTTGATCCTGCCTCTCCAGAGTTCTAGCAACTTCCTAAGCAATAGAGAGGGGCCCACAGGACTCCTGGCAGCACCTCAGCTCATGCACGACAAGATGGAGCAGCTGTCTGATGCATCCAGATCTTCTTATGATGCTAGTTGGTCTCAGAGGGCCCCAGGCAGGAAAAGCTCATAAAATGGGTTGCTAAGCATTTACACAATAGCAATGCTGTGCTGGAAAAACAGCAGCAGGAAGCATAGTCTTGAGTAAGCTCAGCGGGTGACCTATATAGGCTCTGGAACCTCCTTGTGCAAATGCCTGCTTCAAGGTCTCAGGCACAGGCTCAGAAGCTCGGCACAGCCTTCAGCCCTGGGTGTGGACTGAGAACTCAGCAAGAATGGAAGGGCATCCAGAGGAACCTGGCCCTCCAGGAGCTGTCAAGCCTGGTAATCCAGCTACCTTCTTGCAGCAGGAGACAGGGGAGGATCCTTGGACCAGGCTGCAGATCCCTGGAGATGAGTCCATCCCTTTCTTCATCCAAATTCCAGAGTAGTCCAAACCAGCAGCTTCTCTTAGCATGAGCCTCTGAAGTCCCTGCCAGGAAATATACATAATTCATGGAAAGGACTCGCTAACTTGGAGAGCACCCATCGTAAGCTTTCTGGTTTACCTTGAAATGTTCACAATGGTTGGAAAAAGCCTAGGGGCCACCAACATGGCCCACAAATGCCAACATGGTTACTCTTCTGTCTTCTTGGGAAGCCGGGACCTTCTGCTGTATGGTACATATGTCTTCAGGTCAAGGCAGGGAGCCAGAAGTGAACTGCTTAGTCAGCGAGGGCTTGAAGTAGTTTGCTCTGTTCTCAGTGTGCCACAAGCCTTTTTAGGGTGTCACCAGGGCTCTCCATGCACTACTTCTGCTGCCATAGTCAGCAGCACCTACAGCCTGGGTCTGAGTCGGGAAAGGCACCTTCTTAGATTAGCCCTTGCCATTTGGAGAGTCCAAATTTCTCAGCAATTTGGAATTTCTAACTAGTCATGACTTGGAACCTTATCAGTCACAGGAATATCTTGTTGACTTGTACAGACAAAAGTGTCACCTCCTGACTCCCATAGTTCCTATAGACACAAGGCAGGGGCACAGGAGAAGTGTCTTGAAGTTCTCTCTCGTAACTTTTTGATTTTGTGTATGGATTTGTTCTAAGAATCCTTGGCTCAGTTTTGTCATTTGTTTATAAATGATTGTCCTTCAAGGCTCACAAAAGACTTTTCATCCAAAGAAAGAGAAGAGAAGTGAGAAAGAGATGGAAGGAAGGAGGAGGTAGAGGAAGGGAGGGAGGGGAAGAGGAAAGGAGGGAGGCAGAAAATGAAAAAAAAATCTAACTTAAAGCAAAGAAAGGATGATACCCTATAGTGCTTATTTACAGGACTGACCCAGCTTTCCCTGTGGTTTCCTGACAGTGTAGACTTGATGGGGAAAGGACCAGGGACTGGTTGGTCTAGAAGCCTTATACTAGGAAGTGTTAATGGAGAACTTACAAGATCAGACACTTGCTGGGAGCAACTTGGACCCACAGAAGTGGTGTCAATGTTAGTTCTAAGTCACTTTCGGGTGTAGGGTTGGACATACCGTCCATTGTCTGAATAGCGGTCACATCCCTGAGGTGTCCTTGTTTTGTTTTTGTTTCTTTCACCAACTCACAGGTTCCAGTGAGGAAAGAGAAGTGCACCAGAAGGCTTTGAGTAAACTGAAACCGAACGCATCTTTCGGCCCCACGTCAGCGAGAGATTTGGCAGGGGAGGAAGGGGCGCCCAGCATTTCTGGGAGGTTCAGGGTCGTTGGTGCACTGGCAGTGGGCAAAGAAGTCAGTCTGGCCCTGATGCTCAAAAACCTGACAAGAGATAGGAAGACAGTGACAGTGAACATGACAGCCTGGACCATTGTCTACAATGGCACCCTTGTCCACGAAGTTTGGAAGGACTCCGCCACAATATCCTTGGATCCAGAGGAAGGTAACTCATCCTGTAGTTGTTGGGACTCAATAAGCCTAAGGAGCTGATCACAGAAGGGCTCCTTCTGGGCTTTGGGTGAGTCAATTCACTATGGGTGGAGTAATGAATGGCCTCCATGGGTAAGCCTTAGTTCTGACACTCTGGACGTTGCTGTCCTATGAGCAAGGCCCGTCATTGTGGTGCTAACCTCATATTGCACCCTAGCAAGGGAAGAAGGGAGGCTTTGGTAGCTCATAGCCACAGCACAACGTCCTGTACAGGTTTGTGCTACCCTGCATGATTTTCATAGTAAATGTGACCTCATCTGACCTTCTAAATGAGGTGGACTTCAAGACCTATGTTACAGAGTCCGACATAAGGCTTCAGAGACTTGTGACTTGCTTTGCCATAGTGATTATGGGTTGAGGTCTTGGTCCTTGGCTTCCTGATGTTAAACCCAATGTCACCTCTTATTTTTGTTGCTGCCACCCTGCTCTCATCCCCCAGTCCTATTGTACATTTGGCCTTGGGTGGCCTGCAATAGATGTCAGGATCTTAAACCCTTGCCCCATGTTGCCCATAGCTCCCAAGGTCTGAGTGCCATTTCTTGACTCCTCATGACAGTGACAGATTTTCTTGGAGATCTAAGCTTTTGGGAGGTTCACTGCTGCTTCAGGGCAGCAGAGATGGGACGGGAACAAGGTGGAGCAGAGGGAGGTTGGTTCCATGGGATTAGAACGCAGGTGTGCCCACATTGGCAAAATCCTTGAGCTGTTATGAAAAGTTTAGGCTGACAAAGCAGATCAGCAAGGGTGGGGTGCTATTTGCTTCACATCAAGAATTAATAGAAACTGATTAATTATACAGCCCGTCTTGGAAGAATTCCAAGAGAAAGTGAACTATGTTACCTTCACTGAAAGGTACACACATTACAGTTTGTCTTCCAGCAGAAATTTCAATATCAGAAACAACTGTTGCTATTATTTGCCTCTGACACTTAAAAAAAAGGAGCCTTTTTGTTTTTGTGGGGGGGGACCTAGGGATGGAACTCGGGATTCCCTGAATGGTAGACAAGAACTCTAGCAAAGATACATCTCTCGCCCAGGAAGGCCTATTTCTATAGGCCAGAAATATTCCGTACGAAGGAAAAAGTATTTTAATCCTCTGTAAAGACAGCAGAAAGGAATGAAAACAGGGAGGAGGCAGGTGAAGCGATCCTGGAGTCCCAGCGCTCGGGGACTTTCTGGGTAAGCCTGGGTGAGTCTCCTTCCCTTTCTGAGCCTCAGAGTTGGACCACTGAGAAGCGGGGATCAACAGATCCAAGGAAGTCTTCTCCAGCTCCTGCCAGTTCTTCTCATCGTAAAAGCTGAAGGAGCTTTTTCCTAATTAGCTGCCTTACCCCCAGGCCACCAAGAGCAACTATGGGAAGGGAGAGCAGTGCGCAGAATGTCTGTAGAAGGAAATCCCTGCCGTCTACGTTGGTGGGAAAGTGGGGTGGAATGTAACTTGCTGATAGGGTGTGAGCTTAGCATGCACAAGGCCTTGGATCCTGTCCCCAGCACCACAGAGAGAGTCCTTGGGGCCTAGAGAGAAGCCAGAGGAGGGAGTTCCGATGAGGGAAAACCCACAAGGCAAAGCGTGGTGGAAACACGCCTGATTTGCATACAGAATGATAAGAAGGTGGGGGGGCGGTTTAAGGAAGCGGGGCCTTTTGGACGGTTGGGGCAGGGACAAGTTAAGAGTCTGAACTTGCTCCCTAAGGCAGCAGGGAACCATGGGAGTTGTTTGTCGTGAAGCATAGGAGGAGCGCCATGACTTAGAAGAGACTGCAGTCTTTAAAGTCTGCCTTGCTAGTGTGTGTGCAGCTTCAGTGAGGGGGAGCCAGAGAGAGGAAGGAAGTCGAGGGCAATGTCGCCCTGGAGTCGCAGCTCATTAGATGGCTGGGAGGACTGAAGCACTGATTTGGCCGAGGCCTTGGCCTCCCTTCCCAGTCATTACTGGGTTGTCATCTTTATCGCTGCTGCCATTAGGCGATTAGCATCCTTGTTCTTACCCTGTCCCTTAGAAGGAAACCCATTCTCTGACATTCCCCAGGCCTGGGAGGGGCATCTGTACTTCAGCTCAGCAAGTCCCCCTTTTTTGGAGTCTGCTTGTTGGCTTGCATCCTGGCACCGCCTCCATCCCTGTTCTGGAACACATACACATACTGCTAAAACACATACTGCTAAAAATCCAAACCAAAACCAACACACACACACACACACACACACACACACACACCACAAGACCTGAGCAATGAAAGTAAATAGGCTACCTACAGATCCTCCTACCAGCTCAGCCCACCATAATTCAGTTCTAAGGACAATCTCAGAGCCCATCTTCACCCTCAGAGCGCCCACTCCCTGCTTCTCCTTTCAGAAATACAGCATCCTGTGAAGATCGCGTACTCTCGGTACGATAGATACCTGAAGGCGGACAACATGATCCGAACCACAGCCATATGCAAGGTGACAGATGAGGCTGAGGTGGTGGTGGAGAGGGATGTTATCCTAGACAACCCCACCCTGACCCTGGAGGTAAGAGGATGTGGGGAGTGCCTCCCCCAGACACCAGGAAGTGAGCAAAAAAGGCTGATTTTCCCTAGGGGTGTACACAAGACCCTCTTGTGGATCAGGCCTCACCTTCACCCACTGTATCTATACATAGCGTTTGTCTCTTCCTGTACAATCCCACTGCCCGCTTCCCAAGCGCCCATTGTGTAGGATCCAGGTAATTGTGTCTACCTTGGTCCCACCTCTTCTAAGCTGCCCATAGCTCCTAGGGTTCCTGGTATCAAGAGGGAACCCAGGGTGTCCACTTTGATGCGGGCTCCCATTTCTCTGTGCAGCTAACCTTTTGCTGTCCTGTTTGGTCTGGCTGTGTTTCAGGACAGCAGCAGTCCCACCTCAGGGGCTAGACAGTCACCATGGGGCAGTAGTCCCAACCGTGGGCCTTGTACTAAAGTAACTTGGCCTTATAGCTGGGCTCCAGTATTTATCAGTGTGGAAAGTGAGCAGGTCCTTTAGCTAAGTCTGCTGCTCCAACTCTGTCAGAAGGAGAAGACACTCCCCTGGCAGGGTGTCAATTCCTCAGGGTTAGCATCTCTTGATAGCTCTTCACAGTCAGGCCTGGTCACCAGTGACACAGCCTCAGAACGTTCTAAACATTTGTCCCAGCTAAAAACAGACCTTTGTATAACAACTTATCTGTTAGTCAATGCCAGGAAAACAGGTGTCACCGCTGTCCCGGGATCCATCCTACCAAACAAACTTCATAATCAGAAGCAGCACCCTCCATGGGTCCCAGCCACAGCAGAGCTAGTGGTCTCCCTTCCCAGAGGGAAGCTGTTGGCCATCCCTGCATGACCCCTGCATGGTGCAGCCCCTCTTGCTTCACAAGGCATTTCCAAGATGCAATGGACAGTTGAATGTTGTCTCCCACTGCCTAAGCTGGGGAACAACGCTGGGCAGTGACCAGCTTAGCTGTAAAAACATCTTGCCCCCAAACCATGAGCATTTAAATTAAGTCAGTTTTCCCCATTTTACTCCCTAATCCTCAAACATCCTTAGAGTCATCTTTTATTCATATATTCAATTTTGCTCAACATTTTTTAGATTTCCATATGATGTCTAATTTATCTTTAAAGACACTATAACATCTTTATCACTGCATCCAGTCAAGAAGTAGGCCGTACTGAACTTCCTTGGTTCTTTTTATAAGAGACACCCAATTTTCCACATTCTCCCCTCTTTTGGAGCTCCTGAAAAGCAGGGATATTTTTGTCCACTAAACAAGTCAATGTGTGGTACACTCAGAGCAGCCAGAGTTCTAAACTCATAAAGAAAATCTATAAAAAAAATAATATGTTGGGTGAAACTCTGTTGTCTCCTCTAATGCTGATTGGTGATTAACACGGGTTAACACAGGGACCTTAGACAATGAGATCAGAAATAAAATCTGAGTATTTTCCCAAAGGGGTGTGAATCTTCAAGTTCATGTCTAGTGGTCCGTATCCAGTCTGCTGGATGCATTTATAGACCTGGATTAATACATAACCATAAAGATAAAGAAACAGATATTTGAACACAGAGAAACCCTGTCTCAAGAAAAAAACAGAAAGAAACAGATATTTGAAAATGTAAATGAGTGTATTATAGACTTGGTTAATAAACAACAATAAAGATAGCTAAATATACAGATGTATAAATTTAATGTCAACAAGAAGAATCTGGTACTACTTATGTAGCGTTGTCATATATCAATAGCATAAAACTATGCTTTTCTCTTCAAATTATTACAAATACTTTGAGTTCCAGGAGAGAAATTACAGTAATCATGGCATTTAATATGTCTCACTTATTCACAATGCACTGCTCTGTGTTACAGAATCTGTCAAAAATAGCCTAGGCTTTAGGGCAGGAAAGTGTTTCTTTTCCCAGTGTGTGAGTTTCCCAAGCTGTCAAATCAGTCTGAGCTTGGCCTTTGACTTGGCCTTTGATAATGGCAGCCATAAGCACTTACAACAAGGGAAAGAAACTCACAAGTCCAGCAATCTCCAGTGTTTCTCAAAGGAAGAAAAGAGAGCAATCTGCCAGTCACACAATTTCAACATCTATTTCCAAAATGCTCGCTTCCTTTTTCCATGACATCATTTGTTCCTAGCTAGAAGGGGAGAGATAAGTAATTATCCCTCTTGCCGGCTATGTCTGCCCAGATTCGAAGCTGATGCTTATCAGATAAATGACAGTCTCCACCTTTTGGGGTGAATAAGTAGTTTGTGTTGCTTATATGACCCCAAATCAAGACATCATCCCCTGTGACTCCAGCCTTGTCAGTGTTGGAGCCCTGCCAAGACCGCAGCGTGACACATAGGAATTGTCTGGACTCCTGAAGCAGGGAAGGAACTTGGCAGCCTGGTTGTCACCACAGAAAAATAGCCTGTTTGCCCGAATTCTTGGGATCAAGCGCAGAAAGGGACCATGGCTGTGAGCCTCTACCTGAGTCACCTTGGGAGTCTTCGGTGTATCCTCAGTAGCTGGCATCTCCCAGGAATGACTTTAAGGGTAAAAAAAGAAACAACCAATAAAGGGGCTGGAGAGATGGCCGTTTAAGCAAATACTATTCTTGCCCATGTTTGGTGCCCAGAACCACATCAAGTGGGTCACAATGGCTTTTAACTTCAGCTCCAGGGCTCTGAGGTCCTCTTCTAGCCTCCTGAAAGGCCAGAAACACACACACACACACAACACAATGCACACACAATAAATAATATTTTTCTAAAGGAAAAAACCCAATAAGCAGAAGGTTCAGGAAAAGTAACAGGCAGTGGGTTGTCTTTGGAAGGAGGAGCTGCCCTTTCTGGAGGAGCTGGGCTGAGGCTGTGAGTTGTCATATTACGCTTCCAGTCACAGAGGACAGCCCAGGTCCCCCTCTGAATCTGTTTCCCACCACAGCGTAGGGATAATAGTGATGTCTTGGTTCCACACGTGGGTTAGGAGACCACCTGACAGTTACAGCTGAATGAAACACCCTTCCCTCCTACGCCCTAGGCCATGTTCCTCTTTCACCCTGCCACCATGCTCAGCTCTCACAGGGCAGCAAGCAGGGGCCACACAGCTAGCACCCTGACTCACGGACCCTCCCTACAGGTGCTGGACGAGGCTCACGTGCGGAAGCCTGTGAACGTGCAGATGCTTTTCTCCAACCCCCTGGATGAGCCAGTGAGGGACTGTGTGCTGATGGTGGAGGGCAGCGGCCTGCTACGTGGCAACCTCAAAATCGAGTAAGTCCCAGGTCTAAGCAGCTTTGTAAGGATGCCCAGATGTGGGACAGGCGGGCCTGCCCTGGGCCTTTAAATAGGACAGGAAGAGCACCCCATGGCCTCAAATCTTCATTCTTTGTGGGGCTTGGTACCCAAGGATCTTCATTTGCATTGTTTGGAGTTCATCAAACTTGAAGTCCTAATCGCCAGTGCTGAAATCTGATCTTTAGGGCTTGGCATATTTGGGAGATGGTAAAACTTCCTGCTTCCTCACCAACTGGAAGTCACAGAACTGAAGGGACCCAGGTTATCAGAGGCAGAGAGAGAGAGAGGTGAAGAAGTGGTTGCTTTGCCTGACACCACTAGAGCTGAACTTGAAGTCCTATATGACCCATGTAGCCTGAGCCCTCTGGCTTTTACATCAACACTTAATCTGTATCCTTTCCCATCAGTGTGCCAGCCCTGCGTCCCAAGGAGAAGTCCCGGATCCGATTTGAGATTCTTCCCACCCGGAGTGGCACCAAGCAACTGGTCGCCGACTTTTCCTGCAACAAATTCCCAGCCATCAAGGCGATGCTGTCCATTGATGTGGTCGAGTGAAGGACCCTGCGGCTCTCCCACAGACTTGGGTAACACAGACCAGACAGGGCTCTCCTGGGGAGTGAAACTGCTGTCTATGCTGTCCAGCTTGAGAAGCCTTCTGTGTCCCCACAGCTGCCAGACATGGACTTCTAGCAAGCCCCACCCAACCCCCTTCACCTCAAGCTAGGCCAGGTCCACCCTCCACCCTGGTCTAGGACTTGATCATTTTTGCACATTTCTTCCTTGCTTCCCTTGGAGCCCTTGGTCCTGCTGATCTCTCGCCCCATCAATGCTGCAGACAGAGCAACGTGCCTCCCCTAGGAACTCAACGCACCTTGGGAAGAAGCCAGCCTGGACTGTTTGCTGATCCCGAGCCTGCAGTTGGGATATTCGTTCCTCCCTCAGCCTCCATGGAAGGAAAGGAGTAGTTTAGTTAATCACATAACACAGCACTCACACCTTTACCATCAAAATAAATGTTAAATGCAGGCAATCATACCACGCCGGTTCCATCCTTACAGTCAAAATAAATGTTAAATGCGTGCAATCATACAATGTCAATTCCATCAGACTGCACTGCCTTGGGTGGTGAAGGTGGGGAGGGACTGGGGTCACCTCATCTAGAGACAGGCTGGATGAGGTGGCCTTGTCTGCTATGTATCCGTGTCCATAGGGAATGTGCTTGTTTTTGTGGCTTCAAGGAACAAAACAGGGGAACGCTGTAAGCCAGTTCAAACTTCCTAATGTAATGTCCAAATTATATGAGGTTGCCTTGGCAGGGAGTTCCTTGTAAAGGCAGGTTCTAACACTATGCATGCTCAGGGAACTCCTTCAGGACCTGTATACATGCACCAGGGAGAGGATTTCAAGGTATTTTCAGGAAACCTAAGGTAGAGCAGGCTCTGCTCGCGCTGGGCTCTTTCCCGCTGTGCTGTGTTAGTCTGTGCCCTGTTGCTCTAACAAAATGCCTGAAGCTGGGCAATAGCCCGATAAGAGGGTTAGTCTGCTCACAGTTTGGAGGGCTAAAAGTCCAAACAGCACCGTAGTAGCTCAGGTAGGGATGTCATTGCAGGTGGCAGATGTATATACAAGAAAAGTCATCTAATATGAAAGGAAGTCAGAGAGTGGGGCAAGGCTAGTCCCTCTGTGTTTTAACAGTTCAGTCTCACAACTTGGGGTCCTATAAGAGCTGGCTATCCCTCCTGGAAGCAGCACTCTTAATGGCTGCCCACTTGCCCTTTTCCAAAGCTCCCCATTGCCTCTTAACATAGCCAGACTGAGGACTGGGCTTCTGGCTCATGAGCCTCCAGGAAAAACTCAAACTGCGTCAGAACTATAGCCCCCTCCTGGGCTAGCCTCAGTCAAGAGTCTGTTGTCAGAGAGCCATGTGACTGGCTTATACGAACCCTTGTACAAACTCAAATGACTCCCCAGCATTTGCCCATTGAAATATCCCCAGCAACTAAGCACATGCCTGCATTCCCAGCTCTTGGGAGGTGTGATAGGAAGATCATGAGTTCAAGGCCAGCCTGAGCTATAAAGTAAAACCTTGCCTCAAACAACAAAAATAACGTCAAGCAGACCCCATAATTCTCCTGTCATTGTTCTGACGAATCCCATTCAGGACATTATGTTTTCTTTTTCCAAATTTCAGTAGCCGATCCATTCTAAATAGAAACTGCCACGTCATGTTCAGTTCAGAGCCGGCTCCCATTACACTCAGCTCAGGCCTCCCCCATGCTTGTGAAGGAGAAGCCATCCTCTTCTTCCTCCTTTTCCTTCCTGTTGTTCCACCTATAGAGTTAGAGCAGGCCGGAAGTCACAGAAAAATAACAAAAGTCCACTTTTACTGCCACGTGGCCACGGACCTCATTTGTGAGCTGGTATTGAAGCGCAGGCTTCATCTACGGCGCGCTCCCTAACGCAGGCAGCGTGGCCTTGGTCCAAGAGGTGCACCTGTTGTCCCTAACTTCCCTAGAAGAGGCCAGAAGCACTTTTGTGATGGCTGCAGCCCAGGTCCACTGGCCCAGGAGGCTCACATCCCCTTGCCCCATCAGTGAGTAAGCATCACCAAGCACGCTGGCCTCTTTCCGCTAGTCAAGCTGCTCCCACACCCTGATTCCCAGGGGGAAGACCAACAACAGAATCTGTATCCACACTAGCTCCCCATGCCAAACTCTCCCCAGGACTCCCACCGGGCCATGACTCTGGTGACTGAGTTTTGCTGTCTGACCCCTGTACAGTACAGAGTCGGCCTTAAAGTGGGTAACTGGAAAGCGCAGCTCACCTGGTGCTTGAGGAACCAGTCTAGACAAGCCTCCTATGAGTGGGAGGTCATGGAAATCTCTGGCTTTTCCTAGCAGAGACCAGAGCAGTTGGCTGTCTATTTTACTTCGGCCTTCACTGGGGCTGAGACACAGTCTCTGAGACAGAATGGATACCCCTGTCCTTAACTCAAGGTGAAGGGCAGGCCCCAGGAGTGGCTGGCAGAGAAAGAGAGGGAATTGTGGAGTTTGCAGCCAGAGACAGAAACCTATCCTGCACAGCTGGGGACCTGCTCTGCGGCATAGGAGGAATTGTCCCTTGTAGAGAAGAGGCCTTTCTCCTTGACAGACACTGCTTCTTTTTTATTTATTAATTAATTAATTATTTTTAAAAAGGAAACAATCTTTTTTTAATTATGCATACCAATCCAAGTTTCAACTCCCTCCCCTCCTCCCATTCCCTTCACATATCCTACCACCCCACCCTCATCCACTCCTCAGAGAGGGGAAGGCACATTGCTTTGGGAAAGGTTCAAGGCCCTCCCTACTATATCTAAGCTGAGCAAAGTATCCATACAAAGAGAATAGATTCCCAAAAATCCAGAACAAGCAGTAGGGATAAATCCCGGTGCCACTGCCAGTGCCCCCCTCCCCAGTCTGCCCCTGTCAACCACATTCAGAGGGACTAGCTTGGTCCTATGCTTGTTCCTTCCCAGT
>LOJH01035361.1:0-14920 GCA_001685095.1 Ellobius talpinus | reverse complement strand
ACCTATCTATCTATCTATCTATCTACCTATCTATCTACCTACCTACCTATCTCTATCTCCATCATCTCTATTTCTCTCCCTCCTCCTCACTCACTCCTCCTTCTCTCTCCCTCTCTCTCCCTTCCTTCCTCCCTCCTTCTCTCTGTCCTTCTTTCTCTCTCTTTCCCTCCCCATCTCTCTCTCTTCCTCCCTCCCTCCCTCACCCTGCTCTCTGGCTGCTGTGGTGTATAAGATATTCTACTGTGCCATGCCCTCCCCAACATAACAGGCTGAGCTCTCTGATGCCATGAGTTAAGCATAAATAATCCCTCTCTTAAGTCGTCTGATGTGTATTTTTGTCAAAGCAGTAAGATGTCTGACTAATGTAGCCAATGTTCACAGAATGGAATGTTCGTTCTGCCCAAAATGATGCAGAGTTAATGTGATTCCTATCCTGATGTCACGCTTGCAGAAATAGAAAATTGCAAGTGTAGTGATTTTCCTCTGAAACCATAGCACTAGGAAGGTTACAGGGGAAGTCACAAGTGTGAGGCTCTCCTGGACTAGCCTGAGCTACCTAGGAAGCACGTGTCTCAAAAACAAACATGTAAATTGATATATGATCTCAAGAAAACCCTAATCCTAAAGCCATCTGAAAAAAAAAAAAACCTGTCTGTTTTGGGTGTTGTTTTTCCTGATTTTAGCAAAAAAAATTGCAGAAAGAATATGATGCTGGCATAAAGCTAGCATGTAGAACAACAGAGAATTAGAAATAATGATTTTCAACAGAAAAGACCATTCAATGCAGAAAAGGGATTTTTTTAAACAAATGGTGCTAGGCAAAGTGAACAACATAAAAATAAAGAAATCAGAGCTTTGCCTGCCAACACATACAAATGAACCCAAAACAGATAGTTCTCACTATACAAGCTAAAACTAGAAAACTCTTAGGAAGAAAGCTCCGCAACACTGGGCTTTGCCAACTGTCTTGGGTAATGACACTAAAAGCACAGACAACAAAAGAAACAACAGATTCCCTCAAAATTGAAGACTTTTTGTGTGTCAAAGGGCATTAATAAATGAAATGATGACCACTTCACTACAAACTCTGTTGTAAATTCTATGTGATAAGGAATTAATATCCATAATATATAAAGGACTCCTACCACTCAATAACAAAACCTCACGCATGTGAAAATGACTTGAACAAACACGTCCCCAAATAAGATACATGAGGAAAAGATGTTCAACATCATTAGTCATTATGACATAACTGAAACCACAATGAGTTTCCCATCACACCTGCTAGAATGACTACATTTTAAAAAAAAAACAGTAAAGAAGATATGTTGTCAAGGATGGGAAACAGAACTTGGGCATGGCTGCTGGGACAGTGGTACAGCCTCTGCAGAAATCAGAATGGCAGTTCCTTCGAAGTTAAGCATAGATTGTTATATGAATTGGCTGTTCCACTCTTGGGCTCAAAATAACTGGAAAAAAACACAGGGATCCAAACAGACAGGGTTTTTTTGGTTTTGGTTTGGTTTTGGTTTTGGTTATTCGTCTATTATATATTGCATCCCTATTGTAACTTCCTCTCACTCCTCTCCTCTCAGTGCCCCCCCACCTAAGATCCACTCTTCTTCCTTCTCTTCAGAAAGGGCGGGCCTCCCAAGGATGTCAACCAAACATGGCACATCAAGTTATAACAAAACTAGGCACATCCTCTCATATAAGGGCTGAACAAGGCCACCCAGTAGGTGAAAAAGAAGTCCCAAAAACAGGCATAAGAGCTAGAGACAGCCCCTGCTCCCATTGTTAGGAGTCCCACAGGAACACCAAGCTATGCAACCATAACACATGCAGAGCACGTAGGTCAGACCCACACAAGCTCCTTGCCAAATGCATAGTTTTATGCCAGTGTTCACAGCAACATTATGCACAGTACTCAAAAGTTGGAAGTAATCTAAGTGTTCACCAAGTGAACTGGGTAAATAAAATATGGTATATACGAACTAGAAAAAATTAGTCAGCCATGAAAGGAATGCAGCTCTGACATGTGCTACAACACGAAGGACTGGGAATGAGTGAAATAAGCCAGACACAGAAGAACAGAATGACTTCACTCATACGAATGTGGACGATGGGGACAGAGACAGAAAACAGATTAGAGGAACCAGGGGCTGGGGAGAGGGGGAATCACTGCCTACTGAGTGGAGAGAGGCCCTGTGGAGTGATGAAAGCTTTGGGGGTAGAAAGTGACGATGGTCATGCAATGTGATGATTATCTCTGCCCAGACTGTACACTTAACATTCTAAACACAGAGTTTAATGTTGGTATATGCAAAATCACAGTAACATGTTTTTTTTTTAAAAAAAGAAGTGATCCTTCACCACAACAAAAAAGAAATCATGAATAGATAACATCGTGGATAAATCCCCCAAACATGATGCCAAATGAATAACAGACAAAAGGACATGCAGAGAGGAATGAGGTTATTACTGAAGAAAGATACTTCTGGAAGATGTTGGGGTGAGAGAGAACTGAATGTAAGAGACCAACAAGGAACTCCTCTTGGGCACAGAAATCATCAAGTCTTGCTCTCGTGGTGACTGCAGCCCTTGGCAGGAGCTCCACTACCTAGCTATGCCCGCCACACCTGGTTGTGTGACTCCTGCTCTTCATATTTGTCAAAATTCATTAATTAACACGTAAAAGAAGAATGACTTTTATTTCATGTAACTTTTAATAAAATAAAATTTAAAAAAGCCCTTGCAGAAATCTCAGCTTATGCTGCAGGAACTCTGGCTCCAGCAGTCTGGACAGAGGCATTGCATGGGGCCATTCCCAGCCCCAGATCCCTGCCTAATGAGGACCCACTCTCTGGCTGAAGGAGGAGTGGAGACCAGTTTGGGCAATGCGCCAAACTGAAGGAATCAGTGGCCAGCCCATGCTGGACAAGACAGAGCATAGCCCCTGAGTGCCCTGTTCTCTCTTCTCCACTGTCCTGGGTCCCTGGGAAAAGGGCCAGTCGCTCCTCCATCCTTCAGGACACACCAGAATGAACAGATTGTGGCACTCACTGGCATTGCTTTTATAGTGGAATCACCCATCCTGACACCTTCAAATAAACAGGTTCAATTCTGGAACTGCAGGCTTTCCTTCCAGGGCCACCCTGATGCTGCACCCACATCCTTCCTTGCCACCATGCAAAAAGCACTGCCTGCCGCATCTTGCTTCCCTCCCACAAGGGACCAGTCCAGGCCTGTCACTTGTTCCCTCTCCCTATCCTAATCCTGCCAGCCCAGAAGGGGTGCTAGGGGCTGGCCTTGGGCTCATGCAGCCATGGGAAATTGCACTGCCTCTGGTCCCAGCCAGGAGAATCAATTTCCTCGGAAAGAGTTGCTCTCAGCTCTCTGGGGGAGTGGCCATCTCTCCCAGTGACAATGGCTTCCACTTCCAGATGCAACAAAGGGACCAGTTTCACCTATGGAATGTAGAGCAGGGGATGAGACAAAACAGTCACCAGAGACTGTGGTGCTCCTTACGACAGGTAGAGAAACTGAAGGCCATCTAACAGCAAAGGGTTTAGAAGTAACCAAGCCAGCCTTCTCATCTGGCCCCTGAGGCAGGAACCAGTCAAGGAAGTGGACTGATTTGCCCAAAGTGTCATAGCTAGTGCCTGGCAGAGCCATACTGGAATATATTCTTCTAGGACACCGCATCCCTACTTCAAACCCCGTTTCCTCCCAGAGGGAAAGCTGAAATACTTATGGTGACTTCCAAAGACCTGCATGATCTGCCTTCTAGCCCAGAACCTGGTGCCCTCCCTCCCTTCTCCTCTTGCCTCCTCCACCTCATGGCTTGAACAGCAAGGGGTCCCTGAGCATGGCTCACTGAGCACCGGGCAACTCCATTGCCATGCATTGGATGAAGCTTTTCCTTCAGGCTTCTGTATGTTGAAAGCTTCATCCCTCCTGTGATGATATTAAAAGCTGTTAGCACCTATAAAGCAAGCAGGTAAGAAGCAGTGAGTGGCCTGAGGACCTGCACTCACCAGGGATTGACATGGGTCTTACAGGACCCTGAGTGAACTCCCATCAGAACACTGTTACTAAGAGAGCGACTTTTAGGATTCTAGGATGTGGTGGCTCCCTCTTGTGCGGCTCTACGGGCCCTGAGGCCTTCAACCAGAACTGAGTGACTGGCACCCTGCCTTTGAATCTCCAGAACTGGAAGCTAACTGAACCTCTTTACTTTTTAAAGTGTTCAGGTTCTAAATCTGGTTGCAACAGAAACCTGACTTACACATCCATCTACTGGTCTAGACCTCCGCATCCTAAACACCTTCCCCGCTTCAAGTCTTGACTAAATATCACTTCTGAGACATCAGACTTCTCCTTTGGCAAGTCAGTGCCCCACACAATGTTCCTCTTCTTGTCTCAGCATTTCCTGCTGGTTAATAATCTCTAATTTCCTTTCTTGGGATGTTTCCTGCTTACCTCCTCTTCTGCTTTCTTATCTCTTCAGGGACAGGGATTCTGTTTACTCACGGCTGTGTGTGCAGCATTGAGAGAAGGCTTGGGGTTTGCTGAAGTCATGGTTAAAGTCACCTCTGTTTTGGGCTTTGTTTGGGTTTGTTTGGTTCTTTGTTCTTTCTGTGAGTCACTATATAGCTAGTGTGGCCTCAAGCACTCTGATCCTCCTGCCTCAGCCTCTAGAGTGCTGGGATTATAGGTTTGCACTGCCGCACCCAGTGGAGGAGCCGCTTTAAAATGCGCATGTGCCCCAGCTTTGCTTGCCTCTCTCGTTTCCCTCTGGAAACTTACCAGCAAACACACCTAATGACATGTCTCCTTTTAAAACTGATACAGCACACAAAAGGTGTTTAAAATCTAAAACCCTCTCCAGGACCTCGGTTACATGAAGGGATGCAATATTCTACCACATCCAAGATTAGCTTCTCTCTGTCCCACAGGCTAAGTCCAGGTGACCTAGCCATACAACTTGGAACACCTCCCTCTCATTCCCTGAATTTGGCAACTCAGTCACAATGATCAAAAAACTATTACCAGGCCAGGATTCGTGGTGGTTGCCAGGATTAAAGTCGTGTGGGTTGTTTTGTTGGGAACACTCAAATCCCAGTCAGCTCACTGCCACTCGACATTTTGTGTGGTTATCTGATTGACAGCCAGCAGGCAGGGCAGAGAGTTAGACTTACAGAAGCCCGCGCTTTGGTTTTTGAGTCCATTACCCCTCTTCATCCTCCTGACAACACTATAATCCAGGCGTTGTCTCCATTGACTATTATCAGAAATGGAAGCCCAGAGAAAGCAAGGGACTGGCTGGCCTAAGGTCGCATTACTCATCTGGAACAAAAGCAAAGACTCAAAACACATTCTTCCCATGATATCAGGGTTCATTCTGCAAGGCAGTCAACAAACATTTATTATAAGAATGAAGACCCCGGGGGACCTACTGAAACTGAGAAGCTTCTGTAAAGCAAAGGACATCATCAACAAAACAAAACAGCAGCCTACAGATTGAGAAAAGATTGTCACCAACCCCACATCTGACAGAAGACTGATCTCCAAAATATACAAAGAACTCAAGAAACTTGATATCGAAAGAACAAATAATCCAATAAAAAAATGAGGTACAGAGCTAAACAAAGAACTCTCAACAGATGAATCTCAAATGGCTGAAAGACTTCCTTAGCTATCAGAGAAATGTAAACCAAAACAACTCTGAGATATCATCTTACACCTGTAGAAGAGCCAAGACCAAAAACACTTTTTCTGATGACAACTTATGTTGGAGAGGATGTGGAGTAAGGGGAACACTCCTCAATTGCTGGTAGGAGTGCAAACTTTGTACAGCCTCTTTGGAAGTCATTATGGTGATTTCTCAGAAAATTAGGAATCAATTTACCTCAATGCCCAGCAACACCACTCTTAGGCATATACCCAAAAGATGCTCAATTATATCACAAGGACTTTTGTTCAACTATGTTCATAGCAGCCTTATTAATAATAGCCAGAACCTGAAAACAACCTAGATGCCCCTCAGCTGAAGAATGAATAAGGAAAATGTGGTACATTTACACAATGGAGTAATACTCAGTGATAAAAAAATAATGACATCTTGAAATTTGTATGCAAATGGATGGAACTAGAAAAAAACATATTGGGTGAGGTAACCCAGACCCAGAAAGACAAATATAATATGTACTCACTCATAAGTGGCTTTTAAACATAAAGCAAAGAATAGTCAGCCTACAGTCCACAACCCCAGAGAACCTAGACAACAAAGGAGACCCTAAGAGTCTGCATGGATCTAAATGGGAAGGAGAAAAAGACAAAATGTACTGAGTAATTTGGGAGCATGGTGGAGTGGAAGGGGAGAGTAGAGGAAGGAAGGGGAATTGGAGAAAATGTATAGCTCAATTAAAAACAATAACCTATAAAAATGAATATCTGGAGGCAAAATAAACAAGATGAATGCCTGCACCAATAACATACACGTTTTTAAGAGTGTGAAGGGTGAAATAAAGATCGTGGTGTAGGAAGAGCTTCTATTTTACAACACACAATGCTCATGTGCTGAGGAGTTGGGTAGAAGATGCTAAGAAGGGGCCAGTAGGAGGGAAAGAGGGAAGGTTTGGGCACAGCCGTGCTCCCCAGCTGTTCTGTTTGCCTCTTCATGGTCCCCCACTCTTCTGCTCGCCTCTGCACTCAGCACTGTGACCTTTCAGCTTGGGTGAGCACCGTGGCTCTGAGTGGCTTTGGTGTATTTTCTCCTTATAGGTTCATACATCCCTTGAGGCATGTTAGCTTCTCCACTTCACAGATGAGAGAATTAAGGTTCTCTGAGGCCGAATTCCTTGCCAAGACCACATACCTAAGGCAATGGGCAATCTGGGGCCCTGTTTAAACCCCTAAGGACTCCCCCACAAGGCCAGGGTTCTTACTTGCTCTTAAATAAAGAGAACCACTGCCTCACTGCAATAATAAAGAACAGTGGCATTCAGAGGGGCAGAGCCATGGTGGGGTTAGATTAGAACTAACTCTTCACTGTTGTCAACTTCTGGCGATTAATGTCCTAGACCCTGTAGGAGGGTTTGAGCACCTCTACCCACCCCGCCTGACTGACCACACCTGGTCTGTCTGTGCTGAAGGTTTCTGCAGGGCAGCAGCTGTGGAACCTGGTATCTCAGATCCCTATAGCAGCTTCCTTTCCCTTGCCCTGCTTAGGGAGTTCTAGAAACATCTTGTTACTCAGTGGGAGCCAGTTCCCTCCCGGAACAGGCATATCACAGCTCAGAAAGGAACAATGTGTTCCTGGTATTGTCCTTAGCTGAGGAAGACAGAGCCGGGCTGTCTAGTCTGAGGGGTTACCAGGTCATCCCCCCCAACAATACTAAGGAACACTTTCACAGTTTGCAAACCATAGCCTGGGAAACCGTTTTAAATATGTCTGCCCATTACCAAGTCTAAAGAAAGAATGGATGAAGACATGTGCTCATCCCAGGGATACAGGCTGCCTCACATGGAGGGAAATCTGAATTTCCTTCCCCCAGGGACCTTTCTATCTTTAGATCTCAGTCTTTACCTCTTCCCCTACCACAGGAATGGCCTGTTGCATCTTCTGCTGTCTGCTCAGCCTTACAGTCACAAACTCCTGTGATCTGGTGACTCCTTCCATCAGGATACCCGAGTGGTAACAACCACAGACAAGATAAAGTACACTGAACAAGGAGGCAGAAGGCATGGCCTTGAGTGCTGATGACTTCACCCCTCATGAGTAAGGTGAAAATTAACTAGCGGGTGATTCCCTTACTGTCACTGGAGCAGACATACAGAACACACATATAGAAGTGCTTTGTAGCCACTCATTAGCCAGGAAAGGTGAGCTGCTGTGGGTAAATCCCAAAGAGCCCTTAGAGAAAGGGCACAGCCTGGCCTGAACAGTGATAGATACTAATAGCAAATAATAGTAGTAAAATGGTAGAAATAAAGAAAAAGGAAAAAGCGCCCCCCCACGACAACCCTTGGGAAGAGATGGGGCCTCAGAGCAGAGTCGCCCAGGGCCTGACCAGGTTGGCTCAGTAAGCTCTGGGCTTAGGACAGCGTGGATGCTCCATTAACAGGACATAAGCCTACTTGGAGTACTCCCTACTCACTTCTGTCTGCAGAGTGCCCGGGTCCTCTACACTCAGGGTCAGCCTTGGCCTGCAGGACAGTCTTGGCTGCTCAAGACCCCAAGACAACCCATGTACTGGGAAGTGCAGGCCCAGGCAACCAGGCCCCCTTATGGGTAGAGGGATTTCTGCTGGACAGTTGGGTTTGGAACTGGAATGTAGTCCCTGTGGGAAAATTGAACTTGGACTTAGAAGGACATGAAGTCTCATTAATGTCATTCCCCTGGGAAGCTGCACCAAATTCCAGCCTCTGGGTTATTTGCTAGACATCACAGAAGCTTGCCCAACTGTCACCATAGTTATGGAAGTTCACTTTCCAAGACCATCTCCTTAAAGAACTCCAAGGACACATTGGTCTTCTAGTGTCACAGGGTCTGTGATTCTGTGAAGTGTCCGAATGCTATACCTGGAGCCCAGGTCTCCCAGCCTCTCTGCGTCAGTACCTCTCTACCTCAGGAGACTCAGGCATGGCCAATAATGGGGGCCCCTCGCCTGACTAGCCTGCAGGCACTTTCCTCTGCTGGCTGGGTGTACAAGGCTGTCAACGGACCTGGCTCAGAGCTCTGCAGGTGTGCAGAGCCATGCCAGCTCCTGCCCCTGCCTGCACCCTCCCACACCTCTCCTGCTGTCTGCCATCCAGGCTCCCACCACACCCTCTTGAGTCCTGGTTTACTCTTCACTGGGTAATAAGCAGAGTAGGGGCACAGGGTTACCATGGTGTGCCTCGGTGCTTAAAAGAGGCCAGACTTAGACTGAATAGCCAACAGAAAGAAAGTAGTGGCTGAACAAATGAATGAATCTCAGGCCCCATTGAAGGGCTGGGGATTGAATAAAATGTCATCTTTTTCCATGTGGGGTCCAAAGTCAAGTTGGTGGGATACAGTCATTAGACAGTGCACTCTGCTTGTAGAGATGCGACACTGGGGCTTGTGATAAAATAGCCGTGATTATGTCTTCACTGGTCAGGGAATGTTCTTCCAGGAGATGGTTTTCAGGGTCTCCGGGCAGAGTATCCTACAAATGAAAAGACACAAAATGTCCACAGTATGACAGAACAAAGTTGATTCCCTAAGGGGCAGGGGCCACCAGTGTTGACATAGCTGGAGCCAGTGTAGGAGCAGGCAAGGAGAGAATGGGAGGACAGGCTGATGGCCTGGTTTAGAATATCAACCAGGGTTAGACTCTGATGACTGTGGATGGATGAGCTTTCAGTGGAGTGCATGACTCCCACGGCTGTTTTTCTGAAAGAATTTCTTTGGCAGTCTTATGGAGAAAGGATTTAGGAAGAGGGGTCTTGGAGGCAGGATGCTGAGAAGAGCCTATAAGCAAAGTTCATGTGGGGGACAAAGAGGGCCTCAGGAGGGCCGGCATTGGATCTAGAGTACAGACAGTAGATTCAAAAGGCACTATGGAGAAAGGAGTTGGTACCTATTGTGGGGATGGAGAGAGTATTGAAAGATGGGAACACAAGTGAGGGAATCTTTCTGCCACCACCTCTTCTGTAAGTCTCACGTCCTCAGAGGACAAAGTCCTACCACAGTACACAGGCCACAGGCCAAGTTACACACATCTCAGCAGCTCCTTCTGAAAGAAAGCTGTCTGTAGAACCCAGCATGGAAGGGACGAGCTCATCTGAAATGGTGTTAGAGGGGTAGGGGCCATGAACACTGGGCCAGTGAGCTGGGGAGTGAGCGAATGAGTGAGAACATGAACAACTTCCTTAACGCTTATTCTGGGATGGATTCTGTCTGACAGGTCCAGAGGGGCGCCCCTCACATGCCTTCTCCCCTGTTTGAGCCCACATGCGTGCCCAGGCTTTGCTAGCTACCCAGGCTCCCCAGCAATGACTGCAAGCCTGGGACAGAGGTGGAACTGAAGAACTTGAGAGACAGAACAGTGAAATCCTGAAGAATTCTCACCAGCTTGTTGATTACCTTGGAAGAGACTGGAAAGTCATTAGGGGCTTGCTAAGTGACATCACTCCCTTACCTGGAGATGATGGACATGACCTCCAAGCAAAAGCAGATAGAAGCCCAGAGCTGACATTACTGAAGAGATTAATTCCTCCACACAAAGCGAATTTTCCTCCGTTTTTTTTTCTTCTGCATAGGCAGCAATTCAATAAATAATTAATGCTTGTTAATCTTTTAGCTATTTCTCCCACTGTAAAAAAATTAATTGGTCTTCCATCATCTATTGTATTGTAGCCCGGAGGCATCTGGCCTCAGTCCACCACCCCGCCATAACACGCCCCTCCTGGTACTCTCTGGTGTATGTCAGTGACACTTGGCAATCAAGCGCAGCCTCCAGGTTCAGGGCATGAATAGGAGCATACAACTGTGGGGAAGGCTTCTTTGCAGAGCTTCACAGAAACATTGCCTCTTTCTTCAGGTCACCCAGGTAGTTTGTGAGCACTCGCTCTCACACACCTCCCACTGGCCTGAAACTCTGACGCTGTAAAAATAAGACAGGACCAGATGAAGGATGCCGGAGGCAGCATCTCTCCTCAGGTCTTCAACTGGAAAGGGCAGAGGTCTCAAAGTGTCTTTCTGACTTTTTCATTGTTTAGTGGGAAGAAGACTACCAGATTCCTAGGAACTGAGATGGGGATCATCAGAGTAAGATGGAAGACACCTTCCAGTGCCATCTTTCCCCCAGGACAACCATTGTATCTTCATTTGAAATCACAAACCAATTATACCACAATCTACAAGAAGGTCTCCTGGATTAAACCTAATGCCCAACTCGCCCTTCAGCCTCAGCAACAAAGTTCCATCAATGACCCGTCTGTCCTCATGGTTTTCTCAAAGCTCTGAGAGAGTAGTCATCCTTGTCCCACCCAGGAAATCTGGGCAGCTATCCTGCAGATCCAAAGGTCAAGCACGACAGCGGCTCCTGTCTGAGTCTCCCTCATCATCAGCTTTTCTTGCTTCTTAGTGTTGTATCCCCTATCTTTCTCCAGCCTCGGGGTTGTCTCTGTGAAGACGTTTCTGTGCCTAGGCTGCTGAAAGGATCACATTTGAGGGTGAGTGGTAGACAGTTAAGGCAAACCAGTGATGTCAGTTCAACGGCCTGTGTGGTCCTCTTGCTCTGGAGCCATCCACAGATGGATGCAGTCTGAATTCTAATTCCTGTCTCTGGCTCTTCAGGAAGCCCAGTGATAGAATACCACAAGACAGAGTGAGGATGGCGCCCTTAACATGCAGCCATATTCCTTTACTGGTGGGAAAACAGGTTCACACACCAATGCAAATGGCTGGGGCTTTTCTCTTTATGAAGGGCAGTCAACACCAGACTCCTAACTCTACCTTGACATGGGATTCCTGGGCAGTAGCATTTCTGTGGGCATTCCTTGTGCCAGCCATTCATTTAAACTTCACACCAGACCTTGAGGGGGGTGGCTGAGCATAGCTACCATCTACATCGGACAAGCAAAGATAAGCTAAGCACTGAGAGAACATGGAATTAAAGGGGGCAATGGCAAACTAATGTAAATCCACAATCTGTTCTTCATCAGCTAAAGGTGATGCCCCAATCCTCTATCCTCTCAAAGGCAGATTCTCTCTAAGAAAAAAATGATTTGAAAAATAGCCCATCAGCCATGAATTCACCGAAGGAAGAGGCCCAGCCCTGTCTTCAGAAGTGTGTCCATTCTCTCTCCCTTCATACCTCTCTTCCTCTCGTCCTCCAAAACAACTAAGTCCTACGTGCGTTACAGGACCTGAGCAAGGCAGGCTCCCATGTCTAAGGTGTGGGGTGATGCCCAGAATGAGCTTTCAGAACTCAAGCAAGGTGAAGTTATTCATGTAAGAGAAGTCACAGGAGTGTTACAGCCCAAGATAGTCTGGGGGTATCCCTGTGGGAACCTCTGTACCCCCCAAGTATGAGCATCCACACAGGGCATCCACACAGGGCAAGACCAGCATAGAATGCCGGGAACAGTGAGAAGAGGGTTTTGACACAGGTGAGGAGGACACCTCAGTGTGGGAGGCAGTGAGAGCGATGATGGGAGGAATATGGAAGGTTAACCAAAAGCATAACTGCATGAAACACAGCAGGACCCAAAGCTTTTTCTTATGGCGAGGCAAAAATTATATAGAAAGGTGAGCACCATTCCACTCTCAATGTCTGTGAGATCAGCTCTCTTAGGTTCCAAATGAGTGTGATCAAACAGTATTGTCTGACTTCCTTTGCTTGATAATAATCCCCAGTCCCATCCAAGTTGTAAATAATAAGATGTAAGGCTTTTATGGCTGTTCAAGCTAGGGCTTCTGTTGTTGTGAAGAGACACCATGATCACAGCAATTCTTATAAAGGAAAAGCACTCTACTGGCTTACGTTTTCAGAGGTTTAGTCCATTATCATCATGGGGCAACATGATGCATGGTGGCTTGCAGGCAAATGTGGTGCTGGAGAAGGAACCTCAGTCTCTTCATCTTGACCCACAGGAAACAGGAAGTGATCTGAGACACTAGGCACAGCTTGAACAAAGACCTCAAAGTCCATCCCCACAGCGACACACTTCCTCCATCAAGGCCACATCTCCTAATAATGCCACTCCCTATGAGTTTATGGGGACCAATTACATTCAAACTGCCACAATGGCTAAATAGTATTCCACTGTGTGTGTATATACCACCTTGTCTTTGTCCATTCATTGTTTAATGGACATCTTGCCTGATGGCATATCTTGGTGATTGTCACAGATATCTCTTTGCTTTGCATATATACCCAATAGGAGGCTTTCTGGTAGCCTGCTTTTAATTCCCTTAGGAATATCCCAGTTTTCTATAGTGGCTATATTAACATGGATTGCTGTAAACAATATGAAGGGTTCCCTTTTTCTCCCCCTTCCCAACATTCCTTTTGTCTTTTAGACAGTAGCCATTCTGGCTGGGTGGGGGGACTGTACTGTGGTTTTGTTGTGTGGTCATTTCCTGAGGTCCAGGAGAGTAGGAAGGAGAAGAGACAGGGAGGTTCATCAGAGTTTGGTAGAGTAAGAAACACTACACCTTGATAAGAAATGAACCATGTGCCCTAAAAGACTGGATTTGTATGTACTAGAAAATCGAATGATACCTTATTAGTAGGTATAAATTTTATGTCTTATATGTCTGTTAAAAATAAAACCTTCAAAAAATATTGTCACTGTAAGCTAAAATGGGTCTTTAAAGATGGAGACTATTATATAAAATCTAAGAAAGAGGTTTTGCCCTTTTGTCTACCCCTCACCCTTACAGTGCTGTTGATAGTGACTTTAATGTTGGGCTCTATGTCCCATCTGTTAGTTCTCCCATACTCTTTATCAGACATTATTGGCATGACTCACTCCATTTAGTAGTAAATGGGCACATGTTCTGTTGCTAAATTTTAATATCTTATTCAAATGGGGAAGGGGGGATGTTAGAATGAGCCTGGTAGTGTTGGCTGCTGTTGGAGGCAGCTCTCTGAATTCATGAATTCAACACCCAGCACTATTGCCTAAGGTAACTTTGGCTCTCCAGGAGAGCTGTGTTTCTTCGGGGAGTCTGGTGTGTTTAAAGATATGGAAATCTAAGCACCAGAAAACTTGACATGAAAAGAAATGAAATGACGGCGCTGGCAATTCTTGCTTGCTCCTTTTTGATGATTGCTGTGGAGCAATCTTTGTACCCTGTAAATATATATCACTCTCCTTAGTTAATAAAGGACTGACTGACATGTAACTGGGCAGGAAGAGATTGGGTGGGAGAGCTAGACTAGGAGGATGCTGGGAAGAAGGGTGGAGCCTGAGAAGTCACTAGTGAAGCATAAATGAAGCAGGAGATAAATATGCTGTGCTGATAGAAGGTACCATCACATGGTAGAGGGTGGATAAAAAATATAGGTTAATTTGAGCTGTAAAAGCTAGTTAGTAACAAGCATAAGCTATCAACCAAGCTTTTATAATTAATAGCAGTCTTTGAGTGGTTACTTGGGGAACAGTTGGCAGGACAGAGAAAGTCTGCCTACAGATGATGACAGATGGAGGGAAGAAGCAACACTAGCATCTCCTCTTGTTGCCACCCTTCATAGAGCACCATCCTTGTAGGACACCATCCTTGTAGGGCACCATCCTTGTAGAGCACCACCCTTCAAAAGTTCCCAGGCCCTCCCCACAGGCAGGCCTGTCATTCCCCAGCGTGGGTAAACATTTGAATCATCTCAATCCTGGTGTCACCCCAAAGCCACCAGGATCTCCAAGAACTGTGTTTGTAATGTGTTTGTTCCTGGGATTAGATGGGAAGCCACTAGATTGGAAAATGCTGTTGATGCTTCATAACATTTGTGCTGCTGAAGAAATGTGGTGAAGCAAAAAACCAAAGCTCAACATGTGCGTGGCATGCCCCTTTTAGGCCTCACTGATAATAACCTGTCTAAATTCCATTTCCACCAACCAAGGACCTTAGTTTGCAAAGGTAATCCCAAGTATCAAGATGGCTGCAGGCTTTAGCATAGTATTATGGGGTTCAGGTGCAGAGAAAGTGGAGCTATTCAAATCTCTACACAACCTTTGTAGGTGGAATACAGTCATTCCACACCATCAGCAGACTCCAGCACTGTCTACAACCTAAAACATTCACTTACCCCCAAGAAAGTCACCAACATCCTAGGACTACTGAAGTCTAATTGGATGGAACCTTTTCCAACAGATCCCACAAAATCTTCTATTAGGGGCTGGAGAGATGGCTCAGTGGTTAAGAGCATTGCCTGCTCTTCCA
>LOJH01035360.1:0-21637 GCA_001685095.1 Ellobius talpinus | reverse complement strand
ACTGCCTTGGCCTTTTGATAGGCCAGCCCTTAGATGGATGGAATAAACAGAACAGAATTCTGGGAGGAAGAAAGCAGAGTCAAACGGACTCCATGGCTCTCCTCTCTGAGATGGACGCTGGCTAAACTTATGCTGATAAGCCACAATCAAATGGCAATACAGATATTAAAAATGGTTTAAATCAATATCTGATAATTAGCCAATAAGGGACTAAAGATAATGGGCCAGGCAATGTTTAAATAAATACAATTTATGTATTGTTATTTCGGATATTAAGCTAGCTGTGCGGGAGCCGGGCAGGACAAAAAGCAGGCCTGCTCCCCTATCACTACATAAGATAGCTACACTAGCTTTCTTTTTGGGTCTATTTGCTTGGAAAATCTTTTTCCCACCTTTTACTCTGAGGTAATATCTATCTTTGATGTTGATGTATGTTTCTTGTATGCAGCCTAAGGATGGATACTTTTTGCATAGATCCTGGGGATATGAAGCCAGAACTGGTCATGTTCTGTAACCAGACAAGACTTCAACCCAATCACAAAACTTTTGACCTACAATTCATCCTGAATACAAGATATGCTGGGTAAAGGTGGGGCAGAAGTTTTGATATTGGCCAATAAATGGCTGATCAAGCTTAAAACCCATACCATGAGAGGGAACTCAACCCCGATGGCCAGGACTCAGAGGCTGGACAGCCCAGAGATCTAGGATAGAACCAAATATGACTGACAAAAGTCAATGAAATAATTTCTAATGATATTCTACTATACGCACAGATTGGTGCCTAGGCCAATTGCCATCAGAGAGGCTTCACCCAGCAACTAATGGAAACAGATACAGGGACCCACAACCAAAAATTAGGTGGAGGTAAGGGAATCCTTCAGAATATGGGGAGGAAACTGTAGGAGCCAGAGGGGTCAAGAACACCATATGAAAGTGCGTAGAACCCAGGCTCATAGGGACTCACAGAGACGGAACCTCCAACTAGAGATCCTGCATGGAATTGACCTAGGCCCTCTGCACATAGGTCACAATTGTGCAGCTTGGTCTTCCTGTGGAACCCACAGCAATGGCAGCAGGAGCTGTCTCTTAATCTGTTGCCTGCTTTTGGAACCTTTTTCTCCTACCAGGTTACCTTTTCCAGCCTTAACAAAAGAGAAAGTGTCTAGTCTTACTGCAACTTGATATACCACGACTATTGATATCTGTGGGAGGACTGCCCTTTTCTGAAGAGAAATGGAGCAAAAGTGGATGGGGGGTGTTGTGGGGAGGTACTGGGAAGAAAGGAAGGAGGAGAAAATTAAGTTGAGATATAAAATAAAAATAGAAATGAAAACAAAACTATAACAAGAAAGGTATCATTACTCACCTTGCAAGATTGCTGAAGAACTCAGAATAATGAACAAACATAAGTTGTGGAGAAGACTAAGGTGCCCTATGATCCAGCTTCATGAGGTCATTGTCATCTCCAACCTTGGACTAGAAGAATCTGATGATTTTAGATTACCAGCCAAAAGCTTCTAGAATTAATCATAATAGTGTAGACTGAGAATGAAGAATTCTAGACTATAAACCAAATTCTGATGCTTGAAAAGCTGTTTGCAAATGACCTTCCATGAAGTCCACACTCCATCCCTCATTCTTCCCCTTACTAGGCTTACTGTGCAGAGGATGTGCTGTGGAACTTAACCATCCCTCCAAAGCTTTATGTGTTGGAGGCTCAGTGCCCAGCTGGTGACATTATTGGGAGCTGGTGGAATTATTAAGAGGTGGGGCCAACGGAAAGAACAGAAGTCACTGGAGATGTGACCTTAAAGAGAAAGTAGGGAGCTCATTACCTCCTCTGCTTCCTGCTGTGTGTCACGAGGTGATTAGCTTTGCTACACCACATGTTTCCGTTAGCACGTTCTGCCTCACACTAACCCAAAAGCAATGGACCCAGCTGGCCACTGATGCAGCTGGAACCAGGAGACAAAACAAATATTTCTCCTTTAAAGGTGTTTATTCCAGGTGTTTGTCATGACACACCACAGATTAGCATAATTGTACTTATCCCAAGGCAGCATTAATGTGCTTGCTTATTTAATTGTTGGCTATTATAACACCTGGAGTATGACTTACACAAGGAACGTGCTGGGTTTCTGCCTCGCTGTCTTTCTGGCAAACACACATATTGTTACATATGTTTTTCAGATTGAGGTGAGTGGAAGCCATGAACCCCTGAATTTTCTTCAGTTCCAACTTTTCTAAAATATTCTGCTCATTGAACCAAGTCCTAGACACAAACAACCTTGCTTTCTTCACCTAAACCCAAGTTTCCAGGGAGTCTGTGGCCCTGTCTTAAGCTATGACTGAAGTAACTGGGACCTCAGGCTCTACCCAGGCCTTACCATGCTTTTCCTTAGGGCCTTGGGGCCTAAGCCCTCACACTGGAGTCTTATCGCACCTGGGATGCCAAGGTGGAACGTCTAGCTGTTCTCTTGAGTTCTCTCTGCTCTAGCTTAGCTGCATCCCAACCACAGTCAAAGATCACACTGGTGCTTGCCTAATATATAACTGCCAGCTGCCTTGATAGGGTCAGCTTTTGGGGAAAGTTCAGGTCTTCCTGCTGTTCTTTTGTTGTCATCATCATTATAATCATCACCATCAGCAGTGCCACCTCCTTGTCACCAATATATCATCAATATCACTCCTACCATTGCCACCATCACCATCATCATTATTTATAAAACAGAGATTAATAATTCAGTTTCTTGTCGTCATTTGTGTTTTGATTCGTCACAAGCCTTACTGCATGGGCCCACAGCTGAGCCTCTCTGACTCTTACTTTCTCATTGACTAAGTGGGAAATAGAATAATTTTGTAAGATTTTGCTATAAAAAAATCTAACAGAAAATGCAAGCTCAGCAATAACACTGACTATAACTGACACCTAATCAGTGTTGTTGATATTAATATCACAATACTATGTCATTTTATTATATAAGCCATAATGATGAGTTTTTACTTGAACTTGGTCGAACAATTTTTGTTCAATAACTCATCGAGCTATAGAAAAGGCGGGCTTTGTGGCTAACATTAATCTAGGCTGTAGAGTGTTGTGCTTTGTTGTCTCGTAGTGAAAACAAAGGGCAGGGCTTCCTTCACACCCAGCATGTCTCAAGAGAAGGAGATAGTAAACAACCCCAAGCAATAGTTTTATTTGTAAAAACCAATTACATCATTTTACATATTAGTGTGAATGGATATGAAAGAGTCTGGAATACTTCCTGTACTATCTCTCATCTTGTCAAGCCACGAGGAAGATACCCTCAGAAGTTCTCACAGTCAGCCTAGTCAATTATTTTCATGGATCCATCCCCACTCCTCACCCTGTGTTAGCTCTTCCTGTCTGTCCTTTTGGTTCCAGGAGTCCTCTGAGTGGCTACAGAAGGAATAACTGAGTATCTGGTGAGTGTCATGCTTTCCTCAGAGCATAAAAATATACAAGGCTAGATTATCTCCCTCAGTGGGAACAGCATGTCTCCTCAGTGAAGGGCAATTTTCAGCTAAGTGCGTCTTATTTAAGACTTTAAGAATGGCAGTTTAAGCAAATGCAAGGGAGAGAAATGTATATGAAAACTATCCTTTGGGAGCCTGTGGCTAAGCACATCAACTGCTGAGGTACTGTTTCCAGGTAATGACAGCACAACTGCCGCTTTCGGAAGAGGCAGCATCCAGGGAGGGGCGGGGGCCCTGGGGTTTGATTTGCTCTCATTGATTTTCTTTATAGATCAGTTTGATACAAGATGTTATAAGGTTAATTTTGGATGATTAACTCCTCCATATCAGGATATTTGATTTAGTTCTCTTTCAGACACTTTCTCCCCATTGATTTTCAATATTGTGCTTTCTGAGATGGAGGTAAATAGCTTCAGCAAGGACTTGAGCAGCAGAGTGCTCCCTGGCTTCCCAGTGTTCCACTCACGCAAACCTCCCTGGACAGAGACAGAAATGTCTAGCTAGCCATGGGAAAGCCCTGCCTTCTGTTGGTCTGGAGAGGTTGCCAATGGCTACTTTAGCAGATCTGGACAGTAAAAAGCAAGAACAAGTACTTCACCGTATGTGGAATTGGAATTTGGGTTTGAATGTCAGTCTTGCTACTTGGTGATTACCTTTGGCAGGTCATGTGCCCATTGTGACTCCTGGGTCCACATAAGTCAGTACAGGAATGCATGCTCCTTTGGGCCCAGTATCCAGTGTCCTTCTGGTACTAGAACTATGGTTTTATTCTGAACAGCATGCTCGTCACACCCTAGCCCTTTGAGCCCGCTGTTCCTCACACTGTTCTCTTTATATACTCCAGGCCCCCTCATCTCACTTCTTCCTCTCACTGGGTCTTACTCCAGACCAAAAGTCTTCCTTCTTCAGCAAGTTTATCTTTCCCACTGGTGAAGGCAGAACAGCAATGATCTTAGCCAACATTGCTGGACATAGTACCTGAAACATTGCACACCCACTCTGGACATTTTTGAGTGAATAAAGAAGATCAGTGAACAATCCTAGGTTGTTAGAAGACAGTATGAGGGTAGAGATAGTTGAATCCTAGTGCTGTGGCTCAGGATTCTGATGGTGGATTAGCCTGACTTCTCATCTCCCACCAGACTGCTTGTTTCATCTACCAGTTGCTGCTGGGTACTCTGTCTTAGAATGCCCTTGGTACTTGGCTGATACCCCTGCTCTACATCCTCCCTGCCAAACTAGGATGAATGAATTGGAAACTTTAAGCACGCTTTCAACCTCTAGAGCTTCATTTGGTCGAGCAATTGCAGCAGCTTCCACTAGCTGATCAGTGTGTGCAGACACTCTTAAATGTTTAATCTTGCCACCATCTTTGCCCAAGCATAAGTATCAGGGAGCATATCATCATCATCATCATCATCATCATCCCTATTTGACAGATCATGAGTCCAAGGAGGTAAATAAGTGTCAGACCGTGTCTGTTTAGCAGGTGCTGAGGGTGGAGCCCCATACATTGGCTTCTATTCCATACTATGTCAAGTATGGACATGGATGTCCTGCTCATCACTTCTTACCAGCCTTGGTCCTCAAAGCTTTAAAAGAGCCCAGAATCCACAGTAGAACTCTCAAATACTCTTTCAGTGCCTTTTTTTCACTTGCTCAGTTCTGTTAGCTACTTGATAATGTCTCTCCATGGTCTGATATTGTCCTGTAGCTCAGAGTAGGGTTATCCCCAAATGTGGTTTCTGTTTTTATCTGGAACTACAGTTCTGGTGGCCGTAGCACTCTCTTTCTGAGTCTTCCTTACCTGACTTGAATATCGAAAGTCATCTGCTTTATGCTCACCTCCAACCCACACCTTAGAGCTAAGAGGATTGTGCTTAGACTGCCCCTTGCCTCCTCTGGAAGCTCTGTCGTTGCCCTCGTCCTCAGTGGAGGCTATAGCAGGAGTCACAGCCTCTGGCTCTTATGATGAAAAGATGCTTAGCATCAGCCTTGCACGAGCAATGGGCTTTCCTTGTCTGAGCTCTTTTCACATGGTTCCTTTCTGCAATACACCAGGTGCAGCAGTCATGATTCTGTGCTGAAGGTGAGTATTCTGAGGTTCACAGTTGTAAAATAACTACATGTTTTCTATGATCAAACTTGGGTTTAGTTGTTTATTTCTGATGCACTGTTTCTTACCTAATTGCACAGGTGTGTATTTCCAGGTGTGGCTTCCTGACCCTTCAGATTCCAGCTAGCATTCTTTGGTCTATGATGTCATGTATTCTTTTTGTTCCCTGCCCATACTCTCTCATCACAAAGGACATGAGCAGAGGCCCCTTTGTGGCTCGTCCTGATTGAACTCATGGAGTATTTTTTATTTCTATTTCTCTGAAGGGATAGGCCAGAAGTAACAATGACAAAGGTGTGAAGTGACTGCTTTTAAGGACTCAGAGGCCCATTGGCCATTGGGTTGTTCCCAAGTGAGTCACTGAGACCTTATGGGAGCCAGAATTTGAGATTTCACACACTCCCTCCTTTTTCTCAGTATTTCTTGCTCATAAACAATGGTCAGGCAGCAACCCACTCCCCACCACTCAGCATATTCATTATATAGCAAGAGTGTTTTGAAGTTTGTACAGCTTCCCCGCCATGCCTTGACCTATCAGAGTTGAGGGGGTCTGTGAAAGAAGAGCAAATCACAAAATTACAGAGTAAATAATAAATAGCAGATCTAGATCTACGTTCATTTAGGTTCCCCATTCCCTCATTACAAATGCTCAGACAAGTTAACCTATTACCTACATGGGCTGCTGAAGGAAGTAGTAGTGGGTAACAGAGACGGTGGTGGTGATTGGCGGTGGTAGTGGTGATCATGATGGTGTTGTGGTAGTGGTTGTGTTAGGATGGTGGTGGTAATAAGGATGCTAGTAGGATGGTGGTGGGATGGTGGTGGTCATGGAGATAATAATGGCATAATGGGCAAAGATGGTTATGATATAACTAACAGCAACAGTAGTGGTGACAGTAGTAGCAATAGTCATTTCGATGACAGAACCGTGATGGCTGTAGTGATGATAATGGTGATGCTGTTGCTGATAGAGATGGCTGCTGTTGCTATGGTGGTGGTAGGTCACAGTGGCAATCCTGATGGTGGTGGTAGCCTTGGCACTGGAGATGGTGATAGTAGTGGCGGTAACAATAGTCATAGTGGTGGTGACTTTGTTGGTAGTTGGTGATAGTAGTGGCAGTAGTGGTAGTGTTGGTGATAGTGGTGGTGATGATTGTGATGATGCTGTTGCTGGGATAATGTTGCTGGTGGCATTGGTAGTGGGGACAGTGGTGATGGGGTTGTAAATGGCGGTGGTAGTGGTGGCATTGGTGATTGTGTAGATAGTGGTGGTTAATGGTAATGTTGGTGGTGGTGATGGCAGCACTGATGATGGCGCTGGTAGTGATAGTAAGGGTGGCGTTCGTGGGTCAATGAGAAGGAATCACAGGGCTCTCTAGAAATAGTGTGGAGGAGGTACATCTCTGTAAGTCAGGAATGGAAGAAAGATGTTTTATGAGAATTACCTAGGAGAAATGATTCCTGGAAAATTAAGAAAAAAAAGCTTGATACATAACGTTGAAATCTTTTTTCAAAAGTATAAAATGTCATCCCTAGATTATGAAGCAAGTTGGGAACCATGTGGTTGGTAAATATTTTCCTAACATTGGAGTTGATATCAGACCCTCGAAATCAGGCAGGGGAAAGTTAGAGCTGTTTGTTTACGTGTTAGTATATGTTGAGTAGTGAATATCATATAGAAAATAAATTTAATTGCACAGTCCACTTTCATTTTTTTACAGCATGGTTGACAAGTTTGGGCAATAAATGTATTCTGTCTTCATTAAAATGATCTGACTCTTGCTCATATTATCAGGTTTCTATTTCTGGCTCTTGAAATCATTCAAACACATTCCTTCCCTTCCCTGCAATTATTTCTGCTATCTGAACTTCAAAAGTCTTTCCTCTCTTTCCAAAGTCAACATGTCCTACTTCTCATTGCCTCCTTCTGAATTCTGTCTGAATGTTCTCACCCATCTGGCGGTCACATGGAGCTCTGTTCTTAACCCTGATCTAGCATGTTCCTCAGGGCGGGGAGGAGGGGAGCGTATCAAGCCAGTGCTCTCATTGTCTCTCTGAGGTGGGTGTGGGTGTTTCAAAGTGCCGCTCTCCCTCGCTGCGCTGTTCTGTGTGGCACTTTTGCCACATGGAGCTGTGCAAGGAGAAGACACCTTTGCTTAAAGTCCTCAACAGACCGACTCAGATGTGCGAACCTGTTTAAGACTGAGTTCCAAAGCCCATAAAAGCTGGTGCCTTACTGCTCCTGACCTTACAAATCACACTGCCAACTCCACCCAGCCCCCTGCCTTAGTGATTATTTGTGCCGAACCAGGAGTGCCGGTGTGGGCCAACCCAAAGCTTGTGAAATTGAGGTCACTTGGCTCCTAATCAGAGTTCAGACACCAGCTGGGAGCTGTGGAACTTTCCTTCCCAGAGCATCAACTTGGAGGAGGCCCAGAGTACATCGAAGGCAGAAGTGAAGTCTGACACCCACACGGATCCCAAGATGGGATGAACATGGCTGGCATCCCAGCTAGGAGAGTCAGAGGTTGGTGTGGAGAGCGGCAGGAACTGTAGCTGGCAAACATCTCACAGCCCAAGGTCAGAGCTCTCAGCTCTGGGCATTACCTCATGGAAATCTTCTGCATAGTAATACAAGGTCTGGAGAACATGCAGAGTTTCATTTGTGCTCATCCCCTTACGTGGTAAACAAAACTCTAGAAGGCTTTCTTCAGCCTCCAACACTGCTTGCTGTGTTTTGTTGGCCGCATCACAGAGAAGGTGAACAGACTACAGTCAGATCTGAAACTCATGTGCCCGCATCACACACCCACCTCCTGGGGCACTAGCCCACCCTGTTCTCAGAGCCTGTGGTTTTGGCCCATCTTTTTCGCCACCAACAGGGTTTTTCACCTACCTTCTGTGTTCTGTCTTTTTGCCTAGACTTTGCTTGTGGCTTTTTTTGTCCCGTATTCTTTGCCTTGATTTATCTATCACCTGAATTGTTGGACTGACAGTTTAACCCAGCCTTTTCATCAAGGAATTTCTTTGCTGGCACTGAATTTCTCTTCTGGCTCTGGGAATGGGTGCATGTCTAAGAATACGGTCTATCAAGTTTGTTCCACAGGCACTGGAGAAACTAAATGTCATCAAGGGCTTGCTCTCTCTCTCTCTCTCTCTCTCTCTCTCTCTCTCTCTCTCTCTCGCACGCGCGCGCTCTCTCTTTTCCTCCTCTGTGAGTCTGCTTTAGGGAGAATCCTTACCTCATCTACAATGATTCTACGTGGGAATTAAGATGATAGGTAAAGAAGCATGTTCAACAATTTAAGAGACTTGCTGATAAAGAAGTTTCAATCCAATTCAGATACTACTCTTTGATGTACCCAATATTTGAGAGGTTATGGGAAGGTGAGCAAGACAAAAGCACATGGCATACATGCAAGATAATGTCACAACAACCCATTATTCCAATGACTATATGTTACAAAGCAGAATTTTTAAATAAAAAATAGATTTTGGAGCCTTTTTAGCTTTGGTTTTTTAGATTATGAATGTTCACCCTGTGCTCTGCCCATCACAGATGGCTTTTTTCCAGTGTTCACACAGTGGGGGATTGATTTTTTCTTTTTTTCTTTTCCTGTCATAGCCTTGGGTGGCTAGAAGGTTTCACTGTGCCTTCTCCAAAGGTATACAGTTCTCATCTTGTGTTTAAAGGAAGGCTGTGTCTGGGATGTGGGAAGGCTCTTCTCCACCTCCCAGAAGCTTTGTAAACATTTGCTTTACATCTTAGGAAGCCCGTGGGTGGGCACCATGCTTTTCTCCATGTGGTAGATGAGTACCAGCAGGTACTGGGCTGTAGTAACTTCATCAGGCACATTATCTCTACCCTCAAGTCTTGGTGGACCTGCAGACCTCAAGCACTAGAGGGTTCTAGTGAGAGGCCTCTACAGGTGCACAGAAAACACCTCTTCTGGGCCACAGACTGCTCTTGTATCTTGATAGCACCAGAGGATTCCCCACTGGGTCCCATTCACAGGGACACCCCTGACACATGCCTGGCTTCAGCAGCTTTATCCATAACTCCTTTCTTCTAACTGCATCTCTAAACACAGAATCACATGGCTGAAACTACCAAGTTCTGCTCATTGCTGGGGCTGAAACATGGCCCCCTCACTCAATTACATCTTCACCAGCTTTCTGTCTTTCACTGCCTAAGCTTGACTACTCTGAAACTTGCTCTGTAGACCATGCTGGCCTTAAACTCCAAGATCTGCCAGTCTCTACCTTCCCAGTGCTCGGATTAAAAGTATGCCCTATCACACCTGGTTCTAAGCTTTTCTTTAGTTGCTTTTCACAAGTTGGAAACTCAGCTGGTGTGATCTTGACCTGAGATGCCACCACTCTATTTATTCTTTTTCTTAATCCATTTATCCCTTTGAACGCAGAGCTTAGCTCTATTCTACTTCCTGGTGCTCTTTGTCTCCTCAAAATTTTCATTTTGTAATTTACCTTGAGTGACCTGTTTCTTTTCATTATAAATCTTCATTAGAGTTGCCACTGAAAACCATATAACAGAGTCTAAACCAGATTGTTTTTGCCAAAGGAATTAATTCAAAATTCTTCATTTTAGCTTTAGGCAGACTCTTCGGACAAAGGCAAAAAGACAACCACTTTTTTCATCAAAATATCATGAGAACAGTCTCTAGGCAACCTACTAAAATTCTTCTCTTGAAACCTCTTGAATGAGCCCCTCATAGTTCAAATAACTCTTAGCACCACTGTTTTCCTTACTCCTACTAGTATGACCCACTAATCAGTGCTTACAGCATCCACCACTTTCCAAACTCAAAATACCAAAGCCCAAATTCCTCCAAACACATGGTCAGGCCTATCACAGCAATACTCCAGTCTCTGGTACCAACTTCAGTTTTGGGGGTTTCATTGCTGTAAAAAAAAAAACAAAACACCATGACCATGGCAGCTCTTATAAAGGAAAAACAATTAATTGAGATGGCTTGATTATAGTTTCATAAGTTCGGTCCATTATCATCATGGTGGGAGCATGGTGGTGTGCAGGCAGACTGTAGCTGAAAGTCCTACATCTTGTAGGCAACAGGAAGGCAATTGATTCACTGGGTGGTATTCCAAGTATAGGAAATCTTAAAGTCCACCCCCACAGTGGCATATTTCATCCAACAAGGCCATACTCACTCCAAAAACAAATTTCACACTTCATAATAGTGCCACTTCCTATGAGATTATAGGGGCCAATTACATTCAATTTATCATACACATCTTTTCACATCTTGTTCAAATATCCTGCAATATTCTTTCTTTTGTCTAAATAAAAAGGAAAGGTTTTAACTCTAACACAGTAAACTACATATAATAAGAACAATAGTCAGGTAAGAATTACATTTACAATGTCTAGTCCATTTGCATTTTAGCAAATTTGAAGTAATTATTCCGTTATCTATCTTATCTTAATGAATTCAAAATTTTATACCTAAATCAGTTTCTATCATAACTTTTATTAGTATCCTAAAAATACCTTTTTGGACCTATAAACATTTTCTTAGATAAACAACTTAAACTTTTGCTTCTCACCCTTATAAACTTCATCTCTCTTATGTAAGTTTTTTTTCTGAATTTGGTAGCAAAGAAAATGGATTAACTATATAATCTTCAACTCTATCTGAGACACAGGAAGGAGGCAGGGGACACTTGTTGGTTCCTGGCCACTTAGCCCAGAAATAATCACTCAAAAACTATATTAATTAAATAACTGCTTGGCCTATTAGCTCTAGCTTCTTATTGGCTAACTCTTACATATTAATTTAACTCATTTCTATTAATCTGTGTATCACCACGTGGCTGTAATGTCCATCATCCTTTCTTGTAGTAGATTGGTGCTGCCAGGAGCAGGTGTATCTTACTGTCATAAAAAGCCTTATGTTATTAAAACATATTAAATGCCATATTCTGTAGGTCTCTGAGGTATTTGAAGATCACATATCTATTTAAAATCTATCTTTTTGTCTTTGAAAACATATCTAACATGACTACAGGTTTGGTTGTTATAGATGATTAACTATTAACCTGAATTTTTTTATTATCTTAAATAGTTTGTAATAATAGTTTTCAAAAACTAGAACTTTACATATATTTTAAAATGAGATGCATAGGTACAATACCCTAAACAAAAGTAGAAACATATATACAGTATGCTGTAACAAAAATGACCTTAAATTTGTATCAGTATACAAAAATCCATACCAATGTAAATATTTGAGATTGATAGTTGCTTTTTAGTTTAAAAGTAGATTCAATAATCTAACATTTTATACTGTTATTCTTATATGCCCCATTTTTATCTTTTCAGAAAGAGATCCCCAAACCTAACCTCCTTTTCTTAGTTTCCTCCCTGACCATGACAAATAACAATTTGCAAACAATCCCCCAAATGATGACAAATATCCATAACTCACCAAATGACCACAAACCACCTACCACATCTCTTGGGAATGTGGGCATCATATTCTTAAAATTACTTCCTGTTGTCTGGAGGTTATGGCATCTTTAGAGGATACTGAGAAAATGGGATAATGAGCAAATCCTGGGAGACCTAGCTGTATCATTTTTTTTGTCCAGTCTCTGTGTGATATGAAAGTGTAGGGCTTATCTCAAGTCCTGGCTGAAGTAGTCTATGAGACTGGTTTATCTCAGCTAATTACTTTGAAATTTTTTTCCCTAAGACAGAGTTTCTCTGCGTAGCCCTGACATTCCTGGCACTCACTTTGTAGACCAAGCTGGCCTCAGACTCACTGAGATCTGCCTGCCTCTGCCTCCTGAGTGCTGGGATTTAAGGTGTGCATCATATAGATACAGATTTTTAAGGAAACTGCAACAGAGATATTTTGAGAATCTAGATCACCTGGGTTGCCTGTCTTCATTAATGTCTGGTCCTTTTGTTCTGAAAACAAACTTTTGGAGGTAACATACACAACTGCATTAATACAAGTATAGAATATGCAGTGTGCACAAATCAGCCAAAAATAACCCTCTATTCTATGTCTGAGCAGATAAAGGACATCTGTCAACTTTGTAAGTCCATTTGGACAGTATAACCAAACTGTAATATAAATCTTTATCCACACCATATGAAAGGATGACATGTAATAATGTGATGAGGACTCTGTAGGCAACAAAATTTATCATGTCTCATTAGTCTTAGAGCTGTTCCCATGTTAAGGGATCAGCATGTATGCCACCTGTCTTGTAGATTTTTTTTGGTTTCTTTTTTCATGTCTGTAGCCAAGATTTTCAGGAAGTTTCCCCTGCTCAGATCTGATCTTTATTAATTTTGAAGAATTCTGTAGCTCTTTGCTTCCTGTGGAAGCAAAAGTATAACCTCTCCCCCAACAGAACACATTTCCTGACATCCATCCTGAAATTAAGACATCTTTAAAATACATAGGCTGGTTTAATTCAGTAGTTTCTGAATTAAATGGTATATTATTTGTATTTTGATAATAAATCTTGCCTGAAGACCAGAGGCAGAGGCAAAGCTACTAGAGGTCAGGCAATGGTGACACACACATAGAATCTGGGATACCGAGTCAGATGTGTAGTTGGAGGCCTCTCGTGTTTCCCGGCCACCCAGATCCTAAATAATCACATTGAAACTATATTAATTGCAACACTGCTTGGCCAATGACTAGTATACTCCTAACTAGCTCTTACATCTTAAATTAACTCATTTCTATTTATCTGTGTATTGTCACATGATTCTGGCCTACCAGTAAGGTTCTATCGGGTGTTCTGCATCTGTCTCCTGTGGCAGCTACATGGCATCTACCTTACTCTGTGTATTCTCTCTATATATCTTTTCTAACCTGGCTATATCCCTGGCTTAAGCCATTGACTGAAAGCAGCTTCTTTATTAACCAATGGCAATAAAACATATTCATAGCATACAGAGGAGAATCCCACATCAAGATGGAGATCTGTGAGTTCAAGGCCATCCTGGGCTACACAAGATCAATTCAGAAACAAATCCAGGTGGTGGTGGCTCACACCTTTAATCCCAGGCCTTGGGAGTCACACACCTTTAATCCCAGCACTAGAGGGAATATAAAAGGGGAAGAAAGAGAGGTTTAGGTTGCTTAGTTTGAGGTCACCCAGTCTTCGTAGAGGTAAAACTTCTCTAGTGGTTTGACTGCATTGCTTTTATGATTTTTGGGTTGAACCCCAATTTCTGTCTCTGGGTTTTTATTATTATTGCTACACAATCCAATATCTCTTAACAGCTGCCATTTTTGTTCATTAGCATTTAAAAATTTAGTATCAACAAAATAAACCATTTAGGATCCAGACATGCTATGGACTTCCCTTCCCTATGTGGCTTATTCTTTTTATATTACTTTATTCTTTCTCTGAAGACTTTACTTATTATTCTTGAACTATGTATTTCTCTATGATTGCCTATACCCATTTTTCTTTTCTTTCTTCAGCACCTAGGCACATTTTCAAGCATACTGTACCTGTTCAGAGGTTTTTCATCCTGGGCTAGCTTTTTTTTTATAATTTCTCTGACCACAGGAGTCAAACCTTAAACAGCTAGATTACTGCTACTGTGTGGCTCCACTTATTACATTATGCTGGTGGCTGGCTCTCCTCCCTCTGGGTCCATGAGAGCTAAGCCTTACATCTACGGGTACCAGCCAGGAGCCATATTTACCCGCTCCAGCTCTAGGAAGCTGTTGGGTCTGCACTGTGACTGTTTTTTCTATCTAGTCTCTCATTCTCTCTAATGGTGCACCATTCAAGTGCTCAGCTGTACAGAAGGCCTCTTAAGCTAGCTGTGCCTCTTATGCTGCAAGCAGTGGGCTCTGTGCAAGTGCTGCATGTTAGATGCCAATTGTAGCAAGCAGGTCTTTCTTGTTAGGCTTTCTTTGGACTACTAGACATCAAATAATGACATGGAGACTTCTTATTAATTATGAATGCTTGGCCTTAGCTTAGACTTGTTCCTGGTGAGATCTTAAAACTTAAATTGACCTGTTTCTATTAATCTGCATTCTGCCACATGGCTCTTTACCTCTCCTCAATACTGTATGTCTGACTTGCTCCATATCTCACTGGCAAATCTGTCATGCCAGATTCTAATCCAGAGTTTCTATTTCTGCCCAGAAGTCCCACCTGTCCTCTCCTGCCTTGCTATTGGATATTCAGCTTTGTATTTAATCAATCAGGTACCTTAGGCAAAGTGAGGGTAAGCAGAGGCACATCTTTACACAGTTTGCTCAAATATCCTGCAGCAAGACTCCTTGGAAAGCATCTAGAGAATGTGAGGCCTAGAACTTCCTGCTCACAGGAGTGCCACCTTGAGGTGAAAATAGCCTGTTAGGATCCCTGGCAGATGTAAAACTTTAAGACAATTCTGAAGCCATTTCTGAACCCTCTCAGCCTCCGTGCCTTAGTGCCCCCCCGGGAACCAAGGACCTAACAGCTACACATGCACGTACTGAAATGTTGGGAACTTTCCATTTCCCTGAGTCTTTGTGAATGTTCTCCAAAAATTGGTGCAAGATAACCTTTAAGATGTTGACTCAGTTCCCAATGTATGTGCCAGGTGGGAGGCCTCCCAGAGACTTGATTTGACTCAGCCCCTGGGAAAGGNTAATAGCCCTTTTGAATAAGCCAATCATAATAGTTAAAGAACAACCCCCAGGTACCCCCTTGCTTCTGTGGCTTTTTCCTTTAAAAGTAGCCTGTACCAGCTATTCGGGGTCTTTCTGGCCTCTCTAATGCTGAAAGACCCTGTCATGACAGAATTAATAAAAATCCTCATGCTTTTACCATCAGCTGTGGTGTGAGAGATGGTCTCTTGGGGCGACTCTTCCTTGGTGATTGGACTCTAGGGTCCAACAGTAGGCATGGGTAGAACAAGGCAATGGAGGAAACAGATGAGCTAGTTATGGTGATAGTCTGTGTCTCCTGATCCGGAGAGATAGCAAAGAGAAATTTAGTTTCCCAGGTAGATAAATATTGGCCTTATTGTTTCCTGTGCCTTACAGAGAGGGCTGGGCCCTCTCTCCCTCTACAGACTCCAAGTCACAACCTACAGGCTCCACACTGTAATGGATAGACAGAACTTGTCACAGTCAGAGGTGAGCTCCATCTAAGGGGCTGGCAGAGGCAGATGGTATGGTCAGATTTGGAGATTGTGATCTTTTACTTCTAGGAATGAGTTTTTCCTACTTAGAAAACAACATTAAATTCTAAACAGCTTCCTGGTCTGCTAGCCAGCTGTACATCTCCTATGACCAGGCCTAGCTGTAGCTGGGTGTCTGTAGCAGTCTGTGACAGCGCAAGACAGTACAGAGAGGTTCCTCCATCTTGTATTCTTGCTGAGGCCATTTTAAGTTTAAATAGAGTTTAATTTCCTTGATGGAGAATCCAGTGGAAAATTACCCAACTCTATTCTAGGAACCCAAGGTCAAGATGTCCCAGTTAATTTATCTCAGCTTCTGTTAAATTGTTTGCTTACACAAAACCTCCCCCTGCAGTGGCTGAGCGTGATACCAAGATGTGGTTTGTCTTACTTTAAACACTTGACACTATTCTGTGTATATAACTGAGTGTACTCCCAGCTTGCTGGAATAAAGACATTCAACTGGCTATAAAATTTGTCTGAGTGGTCTTCTCTGGTGGTCTTTCCATTAGCAGTGAACTGTACAGTGCTGGAATCCAGGCCTGGGTGCAGCCATTGTGAGGGATCTAGTTAGAGCCTACGTTTAGTTTGTTCCAAGTGCCTCATCCTGCTTGTCCCCAAACCATAGGTCACATTTGCAGTGTGACTCGCAGCAGCCACAGAGGTCTCTGAAGATGTGTCTCCTGAGTAAGGATGTCTATCACATTGCCAAATTGTAGAATCAGTGGGGTGAAAAACTACTACTGCTTCCATAAAACCTTATACATCTAACCTTTTACATAATCTCTTTATTCCAGGCCATTTACTTAGAATTTACCCTGTTTCCTACACGTCTTTCTGTCTTAGTTTCTTCCTCTAAAAAAGAGGTTACTCCTGTTCCCAAACGTTTATGTGAAAATTAAAATAGGAAACACAGACACACACACACACACACACACACACACACACACACACAAGGCTCTGTCTCTTGTTCTGTGCAATGTTTCCTTCTATGTGTTTTCCTATCCTAGTTATTTAGCAAATTTGAGTGAGTATAATGTCAAAAGAACTATTGAGACCTTGCAGGTGGGTAGCCTGGAATAATAATCTGTCCTTCAGAGAGGGATGAAGTCTAAGTGCCAAACACTGTCCTTGAAATGCAGGTCTAATGACACCTGTTTAGCTGTTTCTTCAAGGCCAGCCAGCAGGAAAAAGGGTAGGGTGTTCTTGAGCTAAGATTGCCGTGGAGACAGAAATCACATAGACCGTTATCTGGTCTGCAAGGGCAGAGGTTTCTTATCTGAGGCAGAGGAAGTTATCAGTGTAACCCAGACTCAGGGTGGATTGTTGTGGGGGCACTGATGCTGAGGCTCATCCTGTTTAAGATTTGAAGGAAGGCACCACTGAAAGGAAACCCTGGGGATGGCTGGATTATGGAGATGACCCTGAGGATATCTGGATTGTGGAGATGACCCTGGGGATGGCAGAATTTTCTGACCTCCTGTTTTGTTTTCAACACACTGCGATGGCAAATTCAAGAAGTTCTGGTTTTGGAAAGTTGCCTGAAACTTTTAGCTTGAAGTCCTAAGCGTCATGACCCAAGTCACCAGCAGTCAGAACTCCAGTCAGAGAAGGACACTCAGTTAATTTGAACTGAAGATAGATGCACAAATAATTTTTTCTTTAGGATTTGGTAATCTCATACTCATTCAAATTTTACTGGTGTTTCCACTTTACTATTGGTGAACCTAGAGGTCTTAAGGCTGTGCTACTTTGGGCATGGGAAGAGAGGAAGTGCAAACATTTGGGTAGGCACTAAACTGCTTTGTGGGGCTTGAGTGAGATACAACAGGGACCCCTAATGTGGTCCAGGGAGGGAACAGTGAAGAGATAGATCTGAGAAGATAGGTGTCAAGGGAAGATGAAGGTAAGGTATAGGGCACTACAGGGAAGCAATGTGATTGGGCAGGAAAATGTCACACAAACACTTATGGAAAACATGAAATACTCATGATGGGGTGGATGAGGTGAAAAGGTAGATAAACAGGGACTATCTGAGGATAGTCTAGCAAAATCATGGCAAAGACTTGATTTTAAAGCAGATTTTGAGCTTTACTAAAATAAAGTATTAGCAAGCAATATGTAAAAACAAATTTCTTAAGAGTTATGGCTTTGATCAGCACAATATAGTAAAGCCTAATACATATTTTATAAGTATCAACAGGTAGCAAAGTTAAAGCATGCTGCTAGTTTTATGTTCTATGACATGAACAGAATCGGGACAAATACACATAAGCGGATGTACAACCCAACCATTGGTTTGTGCTTCATTATCCACATACGAATAGGAAGATGTATACAAACATTCATTTTCCAAGAGTATGGACTTTTAAAAACACAGTCAAGTCTACTCACAAATTTGATTTCATTGATGTCCACTGTATCCTTGGTAGACAGTATACTGTCCTGCTTAAATACATGAGAACTAGCTACAGAAAAGATAATAACAACAATGACCTTAACCTATGCACTGACCTCTTTGTGGCTCAGTAGGCACACTGTGGAGATAAGGGCATTTATTTTGTTCTTTCTAATACAGTAGAAGACATTACCCAGTTTTTGCAGTTGAGAAATCTGGGGTACAGGGACTCTGTGCCATGCCCTTACCTGTAGCGTGTGTATCAAAACTCAACAGCCCTGGCATAGTGGGTTGTTCGCTCCAAATGACACCACAGCTCCCTTCAGGAGGGTGACTACAGGGATCCCAGGGGAAAGTGGGCCTCCATAGGAGTTCGTGGCAATCTTCCTGGCTTTTTAGGAAACTGGCACACATCCAGTAATCAGGGAGGCTGGGGATCCCATGAAGGCTTAGGTGATAGATGGATCCTTCTAGCGCTTTTCAATCCTGTATATTCTTAAAACCCACTTACAACAAGTAAACTCATCCCTAAATGTCTCCTCTTTACATCCTAGGAGACCAGACTTCCCGATCATTATGGTCCCTTGGGCTTGTTGTCAGGCCTGCTGTGTGAAAGAAGATTGGATCCGCTCACAGGACAAGGCTGTAAATTAGGGTTTGACTTATCTGGGCTCCCTGTAGCCTGTAATGGAATTGACTAATTATACCCCACATGAGATGCTGAGATGCCTGCTCACTGTTTGTTGCCTCAATGTGATTCCCAGCAGCATAGACACCATGACCCTCAGAGTCCAAACTCCTCAGTGCAATAGAGAAAGTGAAGATGATCTTGGGGAAAATCTTGGATAAAGCTTAATTTGATTCAATTCGCCTTGTGTTTGTAAAACCAGATCAGAGCTCAGAACAAGAAGAGACAGTGATATCCCAAAGACAGTATTTATGCCTCCCAGTGCAATTAAATCTTTCACCATTACTGTCAACTGGAACACTGTTTCTCTCTTATCTTCCTGTGTGGGGTGTCTGTGCCACTGTACACCCAGTCATGAGTATGACCCTGGCTAGTGGCTCAGACACATAGGTGTTCTAAGGTGTTTTGCATCAATGTCTGCGTATTACTAACTAGTACCCAAATATGGAAGGCAAAAGACAAATTTGGTCTGAGAGCTGACTTCTAATAAACTACGGTCAAGATCACCAATTCAATGGGTTTTGGTAAACTTGATCCTGAACCAAAGTAGGGTGGGCAGTAGGACTATGTGGAGAGAAGTGTTTTGGCATTGCTGTTGAGGGCTCCACCATTAAGTGGATGTCCAAACAGACCACTGCATCCTAGCTCAGGGTACAGGTTTTTCTTCCATGGACTTGGAAGAATCAGTTCAATACACAATGCATTGCTTGTGCCTCGGTTCTCTTAGAACCATGAGAATCATAACAGTCCATTCTTTGTCGGGGTGCTCATTCAATCTGGAGCACTGGGCTGACTCAAATCTCTCTTCTAGCCTGTGAGAATGTAGAAAGACAAGTTAGAGGAGCCCCCATTCTTCTGGGTCTAGTAGCTTACCTTCTGTTATATAAGATGGATGCCAAAAATGAAGAGATGAAGAGTAATGAGTTGCTCTCCAATATTAAGCACAGAAAAAAAAAGAACAAGATGGCAGGATGGTTGCGACTTGGCTGCTTGTGACCTCATTAAGATTGGGTCCATTGCCAGGTGCTGGCGGCACACGCCTTTAATCTTAGCACTGAGGGAGGCAAAGGCAGGCAGATCTCTGTGAGTTCGAGACCAGTGTGATCTACAGCATGAGTTCCAGGACAGCCAGAGATACACAGAGAAACCCTGTCTCAAAAAATCAAACAAACAAACAAACAAACAAGCAAAAATTGAGTCCATCAGGGAACACATCTCTGAGGAGATGACTCTTAGGATTTGACGTTTAGATGGTGAGATGACAGCTTGCTGAAGAACTAGGTAAGAGGCTATTACACATATTCCAAAGACAGAAGAATAGTTACGCTTGAGGATTAAGTGAGATTATGTATTTTAAATAGGGCTCGGCTTCTTTACACATGAAGTGGACAGTGTGGTGCTACTGATTGTTAGGTAGCTTTTCACTGTGACAATACACTTGAGACAAATAGCTCAAAGGGAAGAAATATTTCTCAGGCTAATAGCTTTAGAGGTTTCAATGTGTGGTTACTTTGTTCCATACTTTTCAGCCTGGAGTGAGGCAGCACCTTTTGTGGCTTGTGGTGAAAGAGGCTACACAGCGTGGCAACCTGAGTCAAAGACAGAGAAAAGCAGGGGATCCCAACATTCCCCCTCTGGGACATGTCCCAGTGACCTACCTTCCTCCCAACAGGCTCTGCCTCCTAAAGGTTCCACTGCATCCCAAAAGTACCATCAACTGGAACTAAGCCTTTATCCTGTGGCCTTCTGTGGGTGTTTAAGACCCATACTACAGTGATGATCATGAGGAGGAGAAGGAGGTAGAAGACACAGTAGTCATGAGAATGAGATGCAGCTTCTCTGGGAAGAAACCAGAAGGAACCAGATGCTGCTATTCGAGCAGAGTCCAGAACAGAAATGTTTCTGACTTTGATGTGTTCGTTAATAAGGCCTTCATTTGGCATAAAACATCCCAAGGTCATCAGACTCTAATCTCTGCATCATGGGACGGGGCAGAGCCATCCCCTGAAGCCTCTCTCACATGTTGGGTTCTAACTCTGGTCCTGATGGCGTGGAAGCTGCAGGTTGGGGCTGGTTCCAGCAGGTGAGCAGAGCTTGACAGCAGGAGCACACATTTCCTGCATTCAATTTTCCATCTAATCCACAGCCCAGGGAACCTTCATTCTATAGACTTTAGAAGCTGTGGCAGCTCAATGCCAGCTGAGAGGGAAGCTGGAGTTGAGTTTATAAACATGGAGGTGCCCACAGAGAGACTGGCAGGGAGGCCCTGTGACTGAGCATGCCCTCATCCAGGAGCCTCGTGGGAAGTCCTCTGGTGTCATAGCTCATTACTGTCCCGAGAAGCTTCCTGCAAAATGTGTCTCTTTCTAGTGTCTCCTTCTAAGAGGACTCGGGCTTCTGTGGTGCTGGTTTCATGCCCCCCAACACTAAGACATTTATATTTGATGGTGTTGGATGAATTATGCACACACCCTACTGAACACAAATTTAATGAGGGGATTTTATTTCTGTTCCTTGCTTTGCTTTTAATGGATTTCAGGCTTTGAATTAAGCAGTGGCTCAGCAACTTGCGCCTGCAGGGGAGGCACGGAGAGAAACTATCCTTTGAATAGGAACATGACTGTTTTGGAAACCAGCCTGCTATAAATGTGCCCTATCTTTGATGTAGGAGGGTCTTCTATATACCTGTTGCTTTCATTCGTTAATTAATAAAGAAAACTGCTTGGCCTGATAGGTCAG
>LOJH01035359.1:0-15786 GCA_001685095.1 Ellobius talpinus | reverse complement strand
TGCATGTGGGTATTATACATGTATACACCTGCATGTGTGTATTGTACATGTATACACCTGCATGTGGGTATTATACATGTATACACCTGCATGTGGGTATTGTACATGTATACACCTGCATGTGGGTATTATACATGTATACACCTGCATGTGTGTATTGTACATGTATATGCCTGGTGCTCAAGGAAGCCAGGGTAGACCTGGAGCTGGAGTTACAGACAGTTGTAGGCTGACATGTGGGTGCTGGGAATTGAACCCAGGTCCTCTGGGAGAGCAGTCAGTACTCAACCACTGAGCCATCTCTCCAGCCCCTTGTAGTTCCTATTGTTCAAATCTGTGTAGGACTGCAGCTGACTCCAGTTTCTAAGGAGCTTATGGTGGCCTACCACAGTAGTGTCACCCTTCCAAACCTTAGCTGTGCCATGGTGAGTGCTGTCACCACTACCACCACTGCCTTTACCACTCACCAGTTCCTGTCCCTGTCAACGCGGGCTCCACTTCTGACCATGCTGCTTGTCTGCTCCACTGGCTTCTGCAAGGCTGCCAGCCACGTGCAGACAGCCCACGTCACAGGGAAACTTCTCGTTTCTGCATGTTCTATCCAGCCTCGAGTGCAGTCAGCCTCAGTCTGGACGCAGCTCTGGCTTGCAACGCTGAGCTCCTCCTCAGCATCCTCCTCCTTACCATCAACTTTTCCTTCTACCCCCCTCCTCCAAGCTGTTTTCAAATCCCAACTTCCTATTCTGAAATAACTCCAGACTGAATGAAAGTTCTCCATCAAAGTTCACGAGTCTCACGTGTTCTCCACCATAGCTCCTCAGCGTTAACGCTTCACCATGCTTGACGGGGCTCTCGCTACTCTTATTACTGTTATTTTTTTCTTAGTTGTTTGAACAACAGAAACCTTAATTGTGTGTTTCCTATAAACAAGAACTTTCTCTGATACAACTATAGTGCAATAAGGAAACATATTGATAAGATGCTGTATTTTTAAATGTAATCTGCAGTCTTTATTAAAAATTAACAAGTTGTCCCAGCAATGTCCTTGACAGCAAAGGAAAGCAATGTTTTCCCTGGCTCCGGATCACAGTCTGTCTGTTAGAGCAGCTACAGGTATGCAGGAAAACGACTTGGGCTGCCCAGGCTGTAATCCCAGTACTCGGGAGGAGGCGTGAGAATGGAAAGTTAAGATCACAGCTGCACGGTGGGAGGCTGGGGCTGCAGGAGAGACACTAGCTCGAAAAACCTATAAGGGAAGGAAAGACAGGAAGAAGAGAGGAAAGGCGGAAGACCAGAAGTTCGGTCCCCCCGTACTGTGCTGCGTGCACCCTTCCACTTCTCTGCCTGCAGCATTGCAAAGCGGTGATCCCCTGTTCAGCTGCTACACCCTGGACGGACAAGACCTCATCAACCAGCTGAGAGCTGGAATCATCGCTCCGTCCTCCAGTTGTACTTTCTAGGGGTTTTGACACATTTGTAAGGACAGTTACCGCACGGAGTTCTCCTGTTCTCTAAACACCCTGCGCCCCACTTCTTCATCACCCCCTTTCACAGCCTGCAAGCACTTTCAAACCAGAGAACTTTAGCAATGGGGAGGAGACTCCTCTGTGTCTCCAGAGCTCACTGTAGTCTGCCAGATTTTTGTTGTCATTTGCTTTGTTTTGGCCTCCTTTATTTTGACTCAGTTTCTCCATCCTCCTTTTTCTTTCACAGCCAGATTTGGAAGAATACCACTCACTTTCACACAATGTCAGCTTCATTTTTGGGGGGCAATGCCCTGTTTACTAGAGTGTTTATGCTCAAGAAGTCAAGCTGTCTTTTAATGATCTGGGGGTGTAGTTCAATGGGTCAAGTTTCTGCTTAGCAAGAACAGAACCCTGCGTCTGATTCTCAGCACAACATACAACCCAGAGTGGTCGTGAGTGCCTCTAATCCCATTACTTGGGAGGTGGAGCCCGAAGTATAAAGTGATCAATTAATTGTCAATATGCACACAACTTTGATCGACAAGTCCTATAATTAAGGGAAAGGAGTTGAGGAGGACTTGGTCCTAGGACTCTCAAGGTAGACCAGGAATTCAAAGATCCCCTGCTTCTCTCTCCCAAGTGCTGGGATTAAAGGTGTCCCCTACCACATTCAGCCAGAGTTCTTTTTGTTTTATTTTGTTTCAAGACAGGGTTTACCTGTGTAGTCTTGGCTTTCTTGGAACTCGCTCTGTAGTCCAGGCTGGCCTCGAACTCACACAGACCTACCTGCCTCTACCTCCCGAGGGTTGGGATTATGGGCGTGTGTGCCACCATGCCCAGCTACCTCAGCCAGAATTCTTCACACGACACCATTTGTAAACTTCTGGCATAAACGCAGCCTGACACATGTGAATGGCTGGATGTGTGAATGGCTGGACATGTGAATGGCTGGACACATGTGAATGGCTGGACACGTGAATGGCTGGACACATGTGAATGGCTGGACACATGTGAATGGCTGGACACATGGGAATGGCTGGACATGGGAATGGCTGGACATGGGAATGGCTGGGCACATGGGAATGGCTGGACATGGGAATGGCTGGAGCATAGACCGCTGGGTTTCGTCAGCTATAGTATTTAGGTGTACCCTCACCTAAAGTCTCCTAGAGGTGGAGGGACCCTTGAGCACCACCTCATCACTCAGCACAGCCATGTTAGCAACTCATTCCACAGATTAGTGCTGCTCTTAGCCTGGCTGGAAAACCTTCTGAGTGGGCGCAATTAATGCAAGCTCATACATGGTAACAGAGGTGAGATGCTTCTGTCCCTCCCTCCTGTGCCAGGTAGTTTGTGTCAGCTCAACACAAACCAAAACAAATTTGTGGGGAGGAAATCATAAGTGAGAAAATATTCCCATAAGGTTGGCCTGTAGGCAAGTCTATAAGGCATTTGCTTGTTTAATGATTGATGTGGGAGGGTCTGTCCACTGTAGGTGGTGCCATCCTGTAGTCGGACTTTTGTTGGGACCACCAGCTCCCCAATCATGATACAGAGACATTATTAATTATGAAAGCTCAGCAATAGCTTAGGCTTTGCCCAGCGGCTACTTTTTGCCACAAAGAAAGCAAACTACATATGGAGGTATTTTGATGCCCATCATCCTTTTTTGAAGTAAATTGGTGCTGTCAGGAGCAGACATATCTCACTGTCATAAAAAGCCTTATGCTAGTAAAACGTTTTAAATGCCATATTCTGTCACTCTTTAAGTGTTTGAAGATCACCTATCTATCTAAAATCTATCTCTGTTTGACCTTAAAGACACACCTAACATGACTACAAGTTTGATTCGTATAAGTGACTAATTACTAACCTGCATTTATTATCTTAAATAGTTCATAATAATAACTTTCAAGGACTAGAAATTTACATTACATTGTTAAAATGAGCAACTTAGGTACAATATCTTAAGCAAGAGTGGAAACGTATGTATACTATGTTCTAACAAAAATAACCTTAAATTTGTATCAATATACAAAAATACCTTAAGCAAAAATATAAATGATGTACAGTATAACAAAAATAATATTAAATTTGTATCAATATACAAAATTCATACCAATGTAAAATATTTAAGACTAGTAGTTGCTTGTTTAGTTTAAAAGTAGATTCCATTATCTACCTATTGTCCAATCATTTCTATTATCCCTCCTTTTTATTTTCAGAATGAGATTCCCTGATTCCAATCTCCTTCACTTAGTTTCCTACCTGACCATGACCAAACCAACTTGTAACCAACCCCCCTAAATGATGACAAACATCCATAACCCATTGAACAACCAAAAGCCATGCATTCTACCTTTTGGGAATGTGGGTTTTGGGTTCTCTAGACTGTTTCCTGTTGTCAGGAGGGCACTGGAATCTTTGGGGGACCCTGAGAAAATTAGGATAATGGTTAAATCCTGGAGGAGCTAGCTGTTGTCCAAGGCTTATCTGAAGTTCTGGCTAGAATAGTCTGTGAGGCTGAGCATCTCAGCTGGCAATCTTGAAGTTGGTCCTGGTTGTAGAACTCTGAGGAAATTTCAAAAGAGGCTGGATCACCTGGGCCACCCGTTTTTATTGGTGTCTGGTTCCCTTGCTATGAAAAAGCACAAACTTTTAAAGGTAACATACATGTCTGCATCAACACAAGCATGGAATGTGCTATGTGTGCAAGTCATTTAAAGATTTTGTTTGTTTGTTCTGTGCTTGAGCAGGCAAAAGACATCTGTCGACTTTATAATTCTGCTTGGGCTCTACAATCACACTGTAATATAAATCTCTACCCATGCCATATGAAAGTATGGCATGTGCTAATAAGTCATGAGGACTCTGTAGCCAACAGGTTTTATCATGTCTCATCTCGTCTCTGAGCTGTTTCTGTGCAGGGGGATCAGCTTATACGTCACCTGCCCTGTAGTCTTTCTTGGCTTCCTCCCCAATGTCTGTAGCCAAGAGACTCAGGAGGTCTCCTCTGGTTAAATCTGATCTCTACTAACCTGGATGGACTTCACAGCCTTGCGTTTCTTGGGGGAAAAAAAGCATAACCTTTTCCCCAACATAATACAATTTTTGACTTCCATTTTAAAGTTAAAGTATATGGGTTGGTTTAATTCAGCAGTTCCTTCCACAGTCCAGTGCTCCTCAGCAGTTGTTGTCTGTTTATTAGCATTCAAAAGATTCAAAATTAACAAAGCACTATATAAGGTTCAAACTCCCTGTGTTATACTATTTCCCGTCCTTATGTGGTTTATTTTTTATTACTTTATTTCTTTATTTAAAGACTTTATTATTTTTAAACTTTTATTTTTTTATAACTGTCTATATCCCTTTTCTTTTTTTCTTAAGCCTACGAACATTGTTAAACACACCGTAACCTGTTTAACGTTTCTTCTGTTTGAACCCTGCTCTACTGCTTATCTATATCTTTCCTGTTCGCGTGAGCAAAACCTTAAACTGCCATGCGGCTTAGCTGTGCGCTGGTGGCTCAAGCCCACAGGTAGCAGCTAGGAGAGGCGTCTCTGTACCATGGCCCACATGAGAGACTGAGGGATTAGGAAGCCGCATTTGGCTTTGTTTTGTGTGTTTGAAACCTTTAAAAAAAAAGCTTTCTCCAAGAAAGACAAATATAATATGTACTCACTCATGACTTTTAGACATAAAGCAAAGGAACACCAGCCTACAATTCACAACCATCTGTAATTCCAGTTCTAGAGAGTCTGACTCCTTCTGGCCTCTTTGGGCAGTGGTCATGCACACACGGTATACAAACATACATGCAGGTAGAACTCCCATACACATAAAATAAAAATAATAAATAAATCTTTTTAAAAGATCATTGTAATTATAATTTTGGTATGTTTTATTTCCTCTTGGGGTTATCTTTCTCAAGTTTCAATGAGATATATCAATACTACATTAGTTAAAACATTGAAAGCAATCTTTTATGTAAACATTCTAAACAAGGCATGAAATTATTATATGATCTAAAATTAAATTAAAATGTTGCATATATAATAATCAAATAAATGTTTGAGGGATGTTATGGATTTTTTTTTCAGAAAACATTTCATTTTGTAGCCTTGCCTGCCTTAAAACTGACTGTCATAGAGATCTTCTTGCCTCTATCTCCCCAGTGTTGGAATTTAAGGCCATCGCACCGGGCTGTTGTGGAATTATTTATTTTATTATTTTTAATTATGCATAGGTGTGTGTATTTGCATGTGAGCGCAGGTACTGGAGGAGGCCAGAGGCATTGAATCTCTTGATTTATAGATGGTGTGAGCCTCCTGATGGACCCCTGGCCATCTGGAAGATGGGCAAGCACTCTTAACCACTGAACCATCTCTCCAGCTGTGTTGTGAATTCTTGAAGAATAAATGGGACCCTTGGGAATGTGTAGCTATTATTACTTCAGTTTATATAAATTCGCTAGTAGCATCGTTCTGGAACCTGGACTGACTCAAACCCTCAAAAGAAAAAATAGAAGCCTGTTGTAGTGGCTCATGCCTTTGTTCCTAGCACTTTGGAGGCAGAGGAAGGAGCATCTCTGTGAGTTCAAGGCCAGCTTGGTCTACAAAGTGAGTTCCAGGAGAGCCTGGGCTGATACACAGAGAAGCCCTGTTTCAAAACAAAAAGAAAAGAACAAGAGAACACCCAGGCATGTACTCAACTTCTATCTTTCAGAATTATGTGGGCAGAACGTAATAGGTTTGTGCCTATGCATTTCTCCAATGCATATATTTAACGTAAATCTTCCCTGCACAGACATGGCCGTGCTGCATGTGTGTGCATTGAAATAGCTGTGCTTTACCTTGCTGGAACTCCACGCACAATACGAACGTAAGGGCTTGGTGATTGAATGCTGTCACTTTGGCACCTTAAGGGAGCTCTCACTTAAGCATCTATTTCTGTGTGTCCTTCTCCATCCATTATCACTTAATCACCCCCCATTATGGAAATGAGGAAGAAGAGGCCCAGAGGGATAAAAGCACACACCCCAAAGCATGACGCTTAACTTCCTGGTGGACCCCGGGCCATCTGCCCTCTCCACTGAGCTGCTGCGCCCCACAGGGTGCCTGGAAAAGTCCTGCTGCAACTCAAGGATGGATTGTGTTTGCCTGAACACAACCTTCATCCTCAAAGATGACGTTAATGGGACATGGTTGTGAAAGTCTAAGGGCAGAACCTGAAGCCGCTTGTGACTTGCCCAAAGCCACACACTCTCTTGTCAGGCAGTTACTTGTTGATCTGAGAACCAAGAGGTCTTAGTGAAATAGTTGAGCAGGAGAGAAGACATCTTCACGGCCTAAAATGCACAAGTGTGGCAGATGCTGCTTGCTGCTCTAACTTCCAAGGCTTATCTGGAGTTCGAGAGTTCTGGCAAGATTAAAGGGGTGCATTTCATTCAACTCTCACATCCCAGATAAGGGAGAGTTTTTCTTTTTCTTCAACTGTCTTTTTGAACCAGAGGCAGCTGTGAGATTAAGATCAGATGTTCTCAAGGAGCTTTAATCTGGCTGAGCTGGGTGCTGAGTCAAAGCGGCTGTGGGACACAGATTCCCAAGTCTGTGTCACTGGGAACGTGCGCTGAGGCAGGTAGGCTGTCTCTGCTCTGGGTGGGAGCTGCTGGAACCTTGGGCTGATAAACCTAGGAAAGTTGCCCGGGAAGTTTCTGCTTGACTTGTGTCATAGACGCAGTCATTTGTTTTGCCCAAACAAGTTGATTTATTTAGGTATGTATTGACTTAGCTTGGCTAAACATGCTGATCAAACCTATTCTGAAGCCAGCAGAAAAGGGCCAGTCGTGGCAACCAAAAAAAAAAAAATAAGACGTGTCTGAAGTCAGCTAGCTTGACTAATCACGTGGAGAGGGAGTCCCACAGCCTTCACTCAGACTCTGGCCAATGCCAAACAGGACAACCATGGCAGATGTATGGACAACACATAGTTTAATCAGTTTCTCTGGGGTTGACACACAGCGAGCGTTGACTATGGATCCAAGTCAAGTTAGAATATAATCATTGTAACAGGGCCCCAGACCTTAGTACAACTGACTCCATGATGGAAGTACCAGTCAGGCTATAAAAACTCAGCAGGTAGACAGAACCACCTGCCAGAATGAAAACAAAGACTTAATCCATCAAAGCCTGTAGTTCTGGAAAAGCCTCTAAAAGTACTAATCTTGCTTTTTGACATCTGTAGTTCCAATTCTGGCTAACTGTTCTTGTTAACTGAAGTATGTCAACCCAGGATGTGATTGTGTGCTGAAAAGCTCGCCCCGAGAAAGGCTCAGCACTGCACTGAGATCCAAACACCCGGTGTAGTTGCTGACTGACTAATAAAGACTTTCTATTGGCTTAAATCTGTTTCTAAGTAGTTTTCTCTGGTGGATACCCACAACAGTTATCAAGTTTCTATTTTGTGGAGAAAAACAAACAAACAAATCTGTGCTTTGTAAACAGAGGAGGGTCAGGGCTATATAGCTCAGTGGTCAAGAGATTGCCAAGTATGCCCAAGGTCCTGGGTTTGGCATCTAAGATGAGAAAAGGTGGGGAGGGCAGAAGCCCAGTGTAGACTCCTGGCACCAACACCCCACATGAGGAGGAAAAATTAAACAAGTTGCTGAAGACCCGTGGGGAAAATGCTGAGGGACCCTGAGGGGAAGTGTCACTACCTCACATCAGCTAGAGGGGAGCTTCCAGGGGCTCCAGCCCGGGAAAGGGATGGCTGAGTACAGAAAGCAGGCATGCAGGAAAAGGAACTTGAGCAACCTCTTCTCCCTCCTGCCTGGGGAAGATCATAAGCCACAGATGCTAGGACCAGGGCCTGGCCCCAGGATAACACCAGGGGATCCCAGAGTCCTGCCGGCTGAACTCGAGTACCTATGCTTGCTCTCCAAGGCGACCTCTTCCCACGCAGAAGCCTCCTTCAAAGACTTTCATAGGAAATCCCTGACTGAAGGAGTCCCCCACCCCAATGGTGCAGGAAGCAGGGCGGGCGCCAGTTCCTGCAAGGTCCCTAAGGCTTTGCCCTGAGGGTCATCAACTCTGTGGTTTTAATATCACCAAGAGAAAGACTACATAGGCTGGGCTTTGCCCCTTCCCTAGAACACACAGCATAGATAATTAGTACAACAGACTGCGTTACAAGTACCATGTGAAGTCCAGAGGCAAGGCTGTTAGAAGTATTGGTTAGTTAAGCTTGAGTATAACTAACAAACACTATCACAGAGGGTATTAGTAATACAAAGCAGACACTGGAGGATGTGTAAGCTGGGTGTGGTGGTACACTCCCATCACCCCAGTACTTGAGAGGCAGACACAGGAGGGTCATTGCAAGGTGGAGGTTAGCCTGGTCTACACAGTGAGTGCCAGGCTAGCCAGGGCTAATAGCAATACCCTGTCTCTTGAAAAACAAACAAACCCAAGTAAACTAATGGGTGAAATATGTAATAAAGGTTACAATAGGTGAGAACCGCATTGTTTTTTATGTACCAATGTCCCATGTGCATTTATGCGTGTCTCACTATGTAACCCTGGTTGGCCTAGAACTTGTGGCCATCCTCCTGCCTCAGCTTATTGAGTACTGCATTAACAGATGTGTACCATCACCCCTGGCTTCCAAATCCCTATTCTCATTTCTTGCTTAGACGCATTTAATTCCCATGGCACCCACAAGGTGGGAACTATCCTTTCTGCTGTACAGAAATTGGGGCCTGGAGAGCTTGGGTAAACTCCCAAGGTAGAGTTAGAATTTAAAGGTGGGTCTTCTGTTTGGTTACAGCCAGAGCAAGAATGAGTGAGTGAGATCAAGGAGAGAGAAGGGGAAGTATAGATGAGTCAACATCTGGATAAGAGTCCATGATACAGTGGGGGAGGGGAGAAAACAGAGGGGATAAAACATTTCAAGCCAATGGTGATAAAAATCTGAAAAATTAAAGTGAGAGTTTCCAGACTGACAGGGCTCAGAGCAGCCTAAAGGAGACAGATAAGGAAAAACCCAAATCCAGACCTATGATGCAGTGCAGGGGCCAGGCTGACAGGAAGACTTCCTAGAGTGAGTGAAACCGTGGGCTGGATCCAGTACAGCACAAAGTGGGTGTGCTGACCCATTCTTCTAACCCCAGAACTTGGGAGGTGGGCATAGGGGATCAGGTGTTCAAGACAATCTTTTGCTACATAAAGAGTTTGATGCTAGCCTGGGCTATAGATTTTGCCCCCCCCCCCAAAAAAAAGTACTAGAAAAACAGCTAGGCCAAAAACCAGAAGAAAGTTTATGCAAAGAGTCCATTTTCCTCAAAGCCAGAGTAGCTTGACAGGACATGCTGTGGGGGTGAGGGTGAAGAGTGAGGGAATTTGAATGCTGGGATTGATAGGGGATGGAGTTTGAGACTGAAGAGGTCCTTTGTGCCTTGAGTCTTCCATCCAATCCAACAGTCACTGTCCCCTTCTGCAGTCCACCTGCTGGGGATGCTCTCCTCTGGTCCAGAAACCAGGCTGCTCTGGGCTGAAACTTTGTTCCCATCACAGACAGAACATGTCTCTCCTCTCCCCTCTTCCCCAACACAACAATTCCTAATCAGGCTGGGATCCCTGCCCCTTCAGTCCAGCTTGAAGGCTACAGTTCTGACTTACCCGCCACAAGCTGACTCTGCTGGGTTCTGCTTTGCTGCGCACAACTCGGGCTCAGCTCCATGTCCTGGGCACATGCTTCCCCACTGCCCTCAAAGTCACACCCAGGGGTTGCTGAGGAGTGGAAACCTAGACAGTGAAGAAAGGAAGGAGCACGAAGCAGAAGTCTGAGCTCCCAGCAGAAGTCTCAAGAAGGAGAAGCTTCTAGAGAAGAAGTAGGTTTAGAACAAGGATCCTTGGTGAAGGGATGGGCCTGCTGAAGGATGGGGATTCTTGCAGTTCTGTGAGGTCAGAAAGAGCAGAGCTTCTGAAGATGACCTGATCCCCTGGGAAGGACTCAGGGAAGTGAACTACAGATGTCACCCACCGCTCAGTCGTGTGCCTCTCAGACAGAAGAGGAAGACCAGCCGAGAACCAGGCACAGTGGAGTGGACCCATCTGTCGGTTGTTGCTACCCCATGAGTTAAAAGTGGGCCTGGGGGGGGGTCTATGTTCCAGGAAGCGCTCCGATTTCCATTGCTTTATTTGACGGACTTCATTTGCCACTTTCTGCTGGGATTGTGTTTCCCGTATGAAGAAGAGAACGTGCCAAGACATTAGATGATGGGTTTTTTTTTTTTTTTGCAGAGTTTAAAGATAACTTGGAGAACATATTTAAAAACAAGGCTCTAAGTAGATGATCAAGGGTAAGAGCCAGTGGTTTATTTACGGTTTTTAATATTTATTTATTTATTTGGAAAAACCAAATCCAGTGGTTTCCCTTAGGCTTGTCTGCTGGAATACACCTCCGTGAAGCTGTTTCCTCTCGTTTCGGGGTGCTCTGCAGCACAGTCTGTACCGGAAGTGTAGGACAGCACCTGCCTCTACCCTTTGTCTCTTGATAGTGAGGAACTGGTTTGCCAACTGCCGCCAGTCAGTGCCGTGTCTTTGTTTTGCTTTTAAGAAAATGTGATTTTTTGGATGTATGAGTTTTAATTTTTTCTACTTCTTTGTTATTTTATTTATGAGTGTTCTGCCGAAGAGGATATCAGATTATTTTATAGACGATTGTTGTGAGCCACCGTGTGGTTGCTGAGAACTGAACCCAGGTTCTCTAGAAGAGCAGCCAGTACTCTTAACCTCTGAGCCATCTCTCCGGCCCAGGTATGTGAGCTTTCCACATATGTGATGTATTTCAATATGTGTGTGGTGGATTGCAGTTCTTCTTGGTCTCAAATTGTTCCCTCCCTCTTCTTTTCTTTCTTTTTCTCCTCTCCTCTCATCCTTATCCATTTTCACCCTCCCACCCTTTCTTTGAGACAGGGCCTCTTCCTGTAGCTCAGGATGACTTACCCTCAAGGCAAGCCTTCTTCAGCCTCTCAAGCGCTAGAATCACAGATATGAGCCACCATGCCTGCGTCTCTCCTTACTCCTTGACAGACTGGCCAACTTTCACACACATTTCCGTGGGTATCTGACTCCTTTACATATATAATTGTTTTTTTGAGACAGGGTTCCATTCATCCTAGGCTGGCCTAAACCCACTATGCAGTTGTGAATGACCTTGCTCTCCTGGTCTTCCTGCCTCCATCTCCCCAAAGCACAGCTTACACACATACACCACCACACTCAGCCTGAATATAGATGAACATTTAATTCAAAACCAAATCTTCCTCTGAAAGACCTTAGTGTCTGTGTAACCGTTTGTTAAAAAGGTAAGAATTTCTCTGAACTTAAAATTACATTCAGGAAACATGAAGGAAAGAGCCCAGTGGAAGTGAAATGAACAGAATCCAGACTACAGGGCCCTCCCCACTGCCCAAGCCATCTAGTTTTTCTCTATATACACATAACCCTACATTGTGATGTGATGTAAAAAGAATAGTAAAGTTTTGTAAACAAAGAAGACTTTTTTATGGTTCTTGAAAATGAACAATATGTTTCTGTGTATAACTGAATTTATTGCATGTACTTTGAAAATGACTTCAAATAATAAATATGCAATAAAATATATTTTTCTGTGTTTTCTTTTCCTAAAGTTTGTTATTGACATAAGATGCTGACCACAAAGAACCAGAAACCAGATGTGTTGTTATCCTATCTTCTGAAAGACCAGAAAGAAAGCTAAAAGGCTCAAAGAATATCCCTTAATAAGGGTAGTAAACAGTTACGGTTATATTGGTCAACAATTAGACTAAAAGCAATGGGATGATTTCCTTTTAAAACACAGATATGTTACTAATACTTTGAAACAGTGCCTTTATGTGCAGTGGTTTATGATAGAGACAGCTGCGTGCAGTAATGGAGGCTAGTGCTGGGGAGGGAGGGAGCTCAGAAGTAAGGAACTCACTTTGAGCTCATGAGTGGTCTTGGGATCTAACCTCAACACCGAGGAAAATTCAAATCAAGTAAAAAAAAATCAATCGAATCAAATCCTATGGAGGTTTTCAGAAAGGAGCTTATTCATTCTCACACCTATTTCTGTCACAAGTGATAAGGGAATTTAAAAGTGTTGCTGCATTCACTTATTTAGTGTGTGTGCACGCATGGGTGTGCATGCTGTGGTGTGTGTGCGGAGGACGCGGAGTCGATTCCCTCCTGCCAGGATCTGTGTCTTGAGGCTCAGACTCAGGGTGTCGTGTGTGGCTTTAGGAGCTTTTATCAGTTGAGTCATCTCACTAACTCACAGTAAGAGCTTTTACTCTGCTTTCCATGTGTCAGCTCCCCCCCACCCCAAATCCCCTTCAGTTAGTCCTTCTGCCAGGGCCAATCCCTTGCTGCCTCCTGCCACAAAGCCGCAGTTGAACACTCTGCTCTCAGCGGCATTTTCTTCAAGTTTTTCTCCCAGGGAGCTGGCTTCTTTTCATATGCTCTTGGTTTCTTTAGTGATGTTTTCAGTGCCACAGCTGGTGGCATAACCATGTCTGGCCACCATGTCCTTTTTTTAAAAAAAATGTTGAGCACATTCCCATTTCCCCAGTTTCTCCCACAGTTTTTTGCAGTGCCTCAAGGCCCTGCCTCCCCTCCAGTTGCTGAGCGTTAGTCATGATGGGTGTGGGCAGGCATGGGCAGCAGAAAGAAAATGGTCTGGTGGGAAGCCAGCGGTGGCAAGATATTTTTAAATAGCTTAAGATAACTACCTTAGATTTCTGTGCCCAGAGAAAATATCCTTTAACTAGGCTGAAACCAAACAAAACATATCACATCTTTTCCAAACAAAAACCAAGAGGTTTGGTATGAATAGACCAGCACAGAGGGAATGAGCCAATAGTGCTACCTGTGTAGGAGAAAATGAAACCCCAGGTGGAAGACTGCAGCTGTGAGAAGGAATCAGCCTAGAGAGCATTGTGCTAAGTGAAATGAGCCAGGCACGGAAAGACAAATAATTCATGATCTCACTTGTCCATGGAATCAGAAAAACATTACATACGGGGGGGGGAGTAAACTGATGGTGCCTGGGGCTGGATGGTTTTGGTGAGAAGCATTGAGAGTTAAAAGGTTTCAGTTAGGTAGGAAAGAAAGGTTGAAGAGACCTGCTGTATAAGGTGGTAACTATGGCTGATAGCATTCTATATATCCTAAGTATGTGTGGCAATGGATATGCTAAATATCTTGATTCCAACAAAAAAGTAAAACAGGTGACTAAAGAATGTGGTGGTTTGAATAATAAAGCCCCTATAGGTTCATGTATTTGAATACTTAGTCATCAGGGAGCAGTACTATTGGAAAGAATTAGGAGGTGTGGCCTTTTTAGAGAAAGTGTGTCACTGGGGGTGGGCTTTAAGGTTTCAAAGGTCCATGCCAGGCCCAGACTCTCTCTCTTACTGCTGCCTGCTAATCAGGATGTAGAATTATCAGCTCCTTCTCCAGCACCATGTCTGCCTGCATTCTCCCAGGTTTCCCACACTGATGACGACAGACTAAATATCTCAGAAGGTAAGCAAACTCCAATTAAATACTTTGTTTTATAAGAGCTGCTGTGGTCATGGTGTCTCTTCACAGCAATAGAACAATGGCCATGACAGAGTAATAAAAGGAGCTGTTTGACTAGTATGCAGGACACCCTGGGTTCAATCTGTAGCACTTGAGACTAAAAGGAAGAAGGAAAAAGAGCTACAGAAACTCTGTGTAATCAATACTGGTCATCTGCACTGACAGTGAGAATAATAACCTCTATGGAGTCTGAAGCACACAGAAACACTTCGATTGTGAATTAACACCAAAAGAAAGAAAATGTCGACGTTGTCTTCAGGGACTGTCCTGTCCACATAGGGGGTAAAAGCACCAAGTAGCACTGGGCTCTGAGGCTTCCAGGATTGTGCTGTACTCATTAGTTAACTGCTGGCAGAGGAGCAAGAAAGGCTCTGTAATGCTCACATGACTGAGAGAGAGGGGTGGGAAGTGACGACTTAAAAAAAAGAGTAGTCAAAGAACAGGGTGACAGACTTAAACAGAATGTGACAGTCATTTCATTAAATATAAATGTAATAACTTATCTGATTAAAATAGAAAACTACATGGGTCAGCAAGACAGCTCCTCAGATAAAGGTGGTTGCTGCCAAGCCTGTTGAGCTGAGTTCAATCCCCAGTATCAACAAGGTAGAACAGAATCAAATCCTGGAAGTTGTTCTCTGACCTCTATGTGTGCTGTGGCATGGGCATGCGTTCCCCCCCCATTAAAAATAAATAAAATAAAAAGGGAAAAAATTTTAAGTTTCCACTACCTACTTCTAGTCAGCTGTTTTTTCTACCATGATAGAGGTGACTAAAATACAGAACTGACTTAAGACACAGCTAAATCTACAAACAAAAACCCAGCCACCCCCGAAACAACCACTCCCCCAAAACAGCATCAAAAGTAGATGGACTACATACAGGTCATGTCTTAATAAAATATAGATCAAATTAATAGCAAAACATACATATACTGCATTGCATAGATGTGGTTTATTTGCAACTTACCTGAATACATAGTTTCATTGTTCCCTCTGTGACCAGGCTAAGCCACCAGATACATTGTTCTCTCTGTGTCGGGGCTATGCCACCAGATACATTGTTCCCTCTGTGACCAGGCTATGCCACCAGATACATTGTTCCCTCTGTGACCAGGCTAAGCCACCAGATACATTGTTCTCTCTGTGTCGGGGCTGTGCTACCAGACAAAATTTAACAGGACTTTGGCTAAGGTTTAAGGGAGATAAATGTCACCTAGAGAAGAGATCAGCACAGGACTTGAGGTTGATAAAAACAGGCAGAATGTAACACAGGCACAGGAGGCGCAGAGGAGCGAGCACAGACTGATGGACGGCCCAGCTTTCTGCAACGCACTGGTCCCCTGGCCAGTGGATCTCTTATTTGGCTTACCAGATGAGCGTCTGCCCTAGTTTCATGCTCTAGTGAAGGACCCCTTGTCCTCCCCCATACAGCTGCAATGCAGGAAGCTGGAACATGCCTGAGGGCCAACCATACAGGCTCTCAATGGAACAGAACACCAGGGAGACCAGAATGGAAGGAAAGACATTTATTCCTCACAAGACAAAAACCAGGCATGGGAGGGTATTTCCCAGTAAGAAGGTGCTCCAGGTCCATTGCCCATCTTATGTAGCTGAGTATCTGACAGGCGCGCGCGCACACACACACACACACACACACACACACACACACACACA
>LOJH01035358.1:0-15787 GCA_001685095.1 Ellobius talpinus | reverse complement strand
TCTTTATTAATCAATGAAAGTAACACATAGACAGATGACCCTCCTCCATCAAATAGGGAAACAAATAATTATAGTAGTGGTAGATGAACAAAGTAAAGAATTGGGTGAGAATATTGGCTGAAACGTAAAAACAGCAAAGAACGAATCAAGGAAAAGTGATTTGTACTAAAATATTCTTTCATCAGCCTATCACAGGGCTTCCTTATTTCTAGGATATGCACAAATAAAAAGCTCGTGGCTAAATTGTCAACCTTTGCTTTGTTGTCATTTAGTAAGCGGAATTACCCCAACTTACATCAATGAAAGTGTATGCAAATACAGATGATGAGATAAAAGCAAGTCCAATCTAAAATCCTCGGGAAGGATCCAGAGTTTCCCTGGAGGACATTCAACTCTCACTAAAATTCTGTTTCTGTCGTCCTTGACAATGTTGCATTGTTAATAGACACACTAATTCCACTGTCCATCAACCAGAGTCCAGAAAACCCGTGCACACTCAAAGAACTGGTTCAAGAGGCAAGTCCAGGGTAATAAAAACATGCCAGGCACAGAGAGTGTTTTATTTGACCAGGTAGTATCATTACATACTGCATGTCAAGGCTGGGGAAGTGGCTCAGCAGTTAAAAGCACTGTCTGCTCTTGCAGAAGACTGCGATTCTACTCCCAGTGCCCACATGCTGGCTCACAACCATCTGTAACTCCAGTTTCAGGGGAATCCAACACCTTCTTCTAATCTCTGTGGACACCAGGTATGCATACGGTACACATACATAAACGCAGGCAAAATATTAATACACGTTAACTATACAATTCTAAAAGAAAAGTATCTAAGAACATACCAGCTCATGCTCATGGACTCAGTACTCAGAGGTTGAGGCAGGAGGATTTTGTGGGTTTGAGGTCAGCCTTGGCCACATAATGAGTTCCAGATCAGTCAGTCTATAGGCTACAGAGTCAGACATGCCTCAATTAATCATTCACTCATTCAATTAATAAATAAATCTCCAGGCAATCAACCCAAATATCAGAATTGTCCAATGAACTGTCCATGGGGACTGCCTTTGCTGTTTGAGTTCACTGCTAAAGCCAAGCCATGGCAGTAGATACTACTGTCCAATGACCACAGTAGACCAAGTCTGAGGAGTTTTTATTCCAGGTAGCTGTTGCTTAGCCCCGAAATAACCACTCAGAAACTGTATTCATTAAATCATTGCTTGGACCATTAGCTCTAATTTTTTTATTGGCTAGCTCCTATATCTTGATTTAACCTGTCTCCATTAATCTGTGTATCGCAACAAGTTTGTGGCCTACCAGCCAAGTTTCAGCATGTCTATCTCCTGAGGTGGATCCTTGGCGGCTCTCTGACTGGGCCCTTCTTCCTCGCAGCATACAGCCTAGCTTTCCCTGCCTAGTTCTGTTCTTCCCTGCCATAGGGTCAAAGCAGTTCTTTATTAACCAATGAAAGCAACACATAGACAGAATAACCTCCTACAGGTAGTCTTTGTCTATGAGGACACTAGAAAGCAACCATTTTCTCCAAACTGGTTCCCTGTAAACCTAGCTAATATTTATCTGCAAATTGTAGTAAGGAAAATTTAACATTTCTCCAATAATACAATATGTTTGTGTTGAGCACACATACATCCATACATAGAGTGATGCTCACCAAACCCCATAAGATAGGCCCCCCTCACTGGGACCTTCGTGACAACCCCTCCTTGTCTATGCTCCCCCTAGGACCAGGGGTGCCCAGGTCTGATTTCAATCTCCATGTGTGTTCCCCTACTTTTGTTCTTTTAATTTACTATTTTTTAAATATTTGATCTCACACTTAAGTCAAACTATGAGAAAGTTCATTTCGTAGCCCAGGCTGACTTCAGACTCATAGCCTCTCCTCCCAGCTCCTAACTGCTGGGATTACAGGGATGGGCCTGCCATCCATGGCTGACTTTACTGCTGTATCATCTACTGAAAACTTCAAGGTCAAATGTAACACTATGGAAAGATATTGTAAGAATTGCTGCTATTGTTTTTTTCTCTTTACATTGCTATGGGTTTTTCATAACTGTTTCACATTTTACCAATAATAGTATATTTGCTATTGATCGATTTACATAATTTCATGAAATTAGAACACTTCTTTCACCTGTCTAAGACTTCCGCAGTAAGAAATCCCATTTGTGCATTCTGATATGGCTCTTTATCTGACATGCTCTGATATACTTTTATGAACACATCCCGCAGCATAATTACACAGCCAGTTTCAATCTGGAATCAGTGATTTTTGTTTAGTAAAATTTCACTTTCAATTTTATTTTACTAATTTATGGGAAGGCAATTATTTCCGATAATATTTTCCTTACATAGAAAATTAAGGGAGTTGGAGAGATGAGTCAGTAGTCAAGAGAACTCGTTACTCTTCCAAAGGAACTGAATTCTGTTCCCAGCATGAAGGTGAGGTATCCAGAACGACTCCCGACTGTAAGTAACTCGGGCCCCAGGAGATCTGACGTCCTCTTCTGCCTCTGTGGACACCCACACACCTCTGCCATGCATGTGCGCACAAACACAGATAGATAAATAGACAACAAAATAAGTGATTTTAAAATTTTAGATAGCAATTTTTAAAATATAATTATTAGCAAAGATTATAAAAAGAAGTACAATTCCCAGTCCTAGACTTAATTCTTAGTAACTTTAATAAAATACTGTGTCTAAGTTATTCCTGGACCATATTTAAAAGTAGCCATTACGTCTTTAAACACCCTAACAAAAGAAACATTGTCTCAGTTTTACACATAAGTCAGTGACACTCTGAAAATGTCAACTAAGTAGTTATCAATGTCACTGTGAATAGAGGAGGAGGCTGGGGAGTCAGAAAGTGTGACCAAGTTCTCAAGATGATGTCATCAGACCTTCACAGCTCTGGATTCAAAGGGCTTATTGTCCTCCAGGCTCTGCAGATGGGTACAGAGACTTCTACACTTGACTCGCTTACCATCTACTCAACAATGAGTACTGGCTTTGCTTCCAAAAGATTTTTACTCATTGAATTCTTAGCACATTCATTTCCAGCATAAGAATGCGATATTACAACAGGAAAAATAATATACCTGTGTCCCCTTCAGAACCCAGACAACCGGAATGTAAGATAATTCAACTCCATTGAGAGCTTTAGAGTCAAAGCTAAGTTTAAACGATCTTTCTGGGCTTTTGAGATTAGCCTTGATCTGCGCCCCAGCATCGGTCCATTGCACCTGAGTCTTGGTGCAGATGTGGACACTTGAGGTTACAGAGTTAATTGGGATACAGATGTTCAGTGGATAGAATATGGATTGGATGCAGATGAAAGTCTGGTGGTGCCTCGCTCACTAATTAGCCCCTCAAAGACCATTTTAGGCAGCGTGGAGAAGTCTACCCTGCTATTGCCTGTTCAGGTTAATAAGAAGCTTACTTAACAGGTTAATAAAAAGGTTAATAAGAAGGCCCAGAAAGGTCTTCCATCAGCAATTCAAAATAGAACTCTAGCATTGAGGGTTTTTTCTAATGTTTTTTTCAGGCTGTTATGAGTAAGCTTATATGTAACCCAGGTGAAAAGATAACAATCTAACAGCAAAAGTTTTTTTTTTAGAAACTTACTAAGTTCCCAGTTATCAGTGCCCATTCTAATTACAGTCGCATTAAATATTTAAATGTTACTGAAATAATAAATCATCTTCTCTTTAAAATGTGGCTTTTTAATTGAAAGGAAAATGTACAAAGACGCTGGGCTGTTTTATTAATGGCTTCTCTGATTTTGTTGCAAAGTTGAGAGCTTCAGTTCTTATTTCTAACTTCCCCCAGTTTGGGAAGATGTAGATTTCCTTGGCTACAGTTACTGTGTAAAATATTCTGAGATAGAATTCTTTATCATAATTAATAATAGATGAAAATTTCTAAGGTTTTGATGTTCTAAACTCTATGCTGTTTGATTTCAGTGTCTTTATACTTGTTTTTCCAGGAAGCCTCAGCCCCTTCCTGTTGGTATAAGAGTTAGTCATCTTTTTCCTCTAGGTGGATCTGATGTGGTTTCCCCTTTTTTCCTCCATATCTTCATGTCTCATTTGTGTATATATTTTAATAACACAACTAGTTCTACCATGATGATACAGGAATATAAGATTTTGAAGTTCAAGTTGGAATTTCAAGCGCATCTGTAGACATCTCCTAGGATATTCCTGCTGTGTGCATGCCTGGGATAACTTGGGGACGGAGAGGCTGTGTGCTCAGAACCTTCCTTAGTTCCAAAGCAAACACCCATTTCTGTGGCAGGTATCACGGTTAATTTGTCAGCCTTGTTAGCTATAGAGGAATCAGTCCTGATACTTGTATGATCCTATCACTACATTATTTTTCTTATAAGTTGATTTCAAGAGCCATTATTGGGAGCCACCTCAAATGGAAAGCTGAGCTGTGGCTTCTATACTTGCAGTACAGACAAGGACTTAACAACTTTTCAAAGTTTCCAATCCAGAGAAGTCATTTCAAAGGTGAGATTGCTGGGCCAGGGAGAAGGCTCAGTTGCTAAAGTGCTGGCAGCTCAAGCCTGGGGACCTGAGTTTGGATGTCTAGGACCTACTTACAAAGCCAAATGCATCTGTAACCCCATCCTGAGGAAGGCAAGGACAAGAGGGTTTCCTAGGGCAAGGTAGCCAGTTGACTCCCTCCAGGTTTAAAGGAGAGACTCTGTCTTGAAAAACAAGGAGGAGAGCAATTGAGGAAGGTAACGGATATTGACCTCTGCTATCTAAGTGCACGTGTGTATGCACACATGCACACACACATACACACACACACACACACACACACACGTTCCATAACAGCTCTGTTTCCCCATAGTTCCTTCTCCTTGAAACAGAGCTCCCTAGCCCTTGGCAGCAACATAGCTCATCATCTTGGAGACCCTTCGTTTATCTCTGCCCTTGCTGATGTCAGCAACCCAACCGTCAATTTGCACCTCCACAAAGGAATAGCTTCATTTCTTTGATGTCCAATTGCCAATTTGCACCTTTGAGGACATGCAATTCCCAGAAAACTTATTGTGCTTCCGTGTATTTATGTGGGAAATGACAACCTTCTCTGCCTTCAACACGTGGGATAGGAGTTAAGGCAGAACTCCTATAAGATAGGAGTTAAGGGTACTTGTTTGGTTTGTTTGGTTTTGTTTTCAATCCTTCTACATCCCCATTTATAAGACTGCAAATTTTGGTAAATATTTTAATGCAAAGAATCATGAATCATGGCAAAGTATAGTTATTGTAAGAAAACCAGCATGACTGGCCAGTGTTATTTTTCATCATTATAACTTCATAAATAATCTCCTATTTTCTTCTTCTGATAACTTCAGGCAACATTCTTTCACAAATCTAGCCTTGTAAAAACTATCCTTGGGTGGGCTACGGTCACTGCCGTACAGCCAGGCAAATATCAGTTCATAACTCTTTCTCAAGAATTAGAAAAATGTTTAGTGAGAAAATGCACTTTCTGCAAATGACTGTATTGCTGAATGTTTGCTGGGAAATAAAAAAATCATGTGTGCTGTAAATTGAGGCATTTCTGTTCTGGAGACAGGATCGTTTTTTCCTGGAAGCCTGAGCTGGCAGAGTGTTCCTCACATGCCATGAGGCTTCTTCCTCATAGCATATCCTGTGAACAGTCATTTTTTACATCAGCGGTTTTGCTCTGAGCACCTAGCAGGCAATGCTTTGTCAGTCGTGAAAATGTGACTTACACAGCCGGATGCCCCAGGAGGTAAAGTGCACTGTTTCTAGCTTTCCGTAAAGAGAAGGTGGGTGTACGCATGGGGATGTGCAAACACACCAGCACCTTCTGTAAAGGCCACAGTTTAAGTGCAAAACCTGAAAGTTTGAAGAGATAAGATTTACAACTATGCAAGTAAAAAAATCAGTAAATTTAATATTAAGAAATAGAGGTTCCTAATACAATCATTTATTCTACTCTCCAATTATTATATACAAGTTTTCATTCTGTTCTTTATTTTAGTGGGATATATTGTCACTTACACATTTATCCTATACCTAAGCCATGCCCCTAAGATATCAGGAGTTTCTGCAATGAATCGTAATGAATCTCATGAAAGCTTGGAAATATATATTACTTAAATATTTTTAAATGGTCACCTGGTAGACTCCAGGCATGGCTGGAGAGAAGGAATGATTTAATAAAAATTATCCATTGACTGGAATGCTGAAGAGGGCAGAGTACAATCAGAATTGTCTTCTCTCCTGAGAAGGGGTATGTGTTTGTGGAAACTAGCCTGCTACCCATATTTAAACAAAAGAAATGGGAAATGGTTTTGAATTGTAGAACAATTAGAAGAGATTCTTTGTTTGCTTGTTTGGACAGAGGCTTGTGTATCTCACAGTGGCTTAAAACTCAGTTTATAAGCAAGGAAAAATCTGAATTTCTGATCTTCCTGTTCCCCCATTGTAAGTGTTGGGATTACAGGACTATGTGAGCACACTCAGTCCATGCAATGCCTGGTGTTCATGATCTGTGCTGGTTACAGTTTTGTCTACTGGACCCAAGCTAGAGTCATATAGGAAAGGGGTAATTTAATTGAAGGAATGCCTCCATGAGTTTCCTGTAGGCAGATCTGTGGGGCATTTTATTATTATTGTTATTGTTATTGTTGTTGTTGTTGTTATTATTATTATTATTATTATTATTATTATTATTATTATTGTTATTGTTATTGTTATTGTTATTGTTGTTGTTGTTGTTATTATTATTATTATTATTATTAATGACTGATACGGAAGGGCCTAGACAACTACGGGAAGTTCCACCCCTGAACAGGTGGTCCCAGGTTCTATAAGGAAGCAGGCTGAGCAAGCCTTGTGGAACAATCTAGTGAGCAGCACCCCTCCATGGTCTCAGCTTCAGTCCCTGCCTTCGGGCGCTTGCCTTAAATCCCTGCTCTGACCCCCAATGGTTATGCACTTGATCATGACAAGCCAAACAAACCCTTTCCTTAGTTGTCCATCGCAGCAAGAGAAAGCGAACTAGGATCGGCTCTCACCCAGGCTCACACCCAGGCTCACACCCATGCTCACACCCAGGGCTTCTCGCATGCTGGGTAGGCATTCTGTAAACTGAGCCACACCCACACGAAAGTGAGGCGTGCAGTGTACAATTGTTCAGTGTGTTATTACTCTTTCCACGTCACGCCATTATACCCTATATTAAACTTTATCAATAACTTTTTAGAACCTCCCAGGATCAAAAAGTCAAATCATCGCCATGATTTTCTTTCTGCCTAAATGTTGCAGTAAAGAGCCATACTTTCTGTTGTAAGCAAATACACAATAAAATTCAAGTGTCATAATGGCCGTGAGGTGAGGCACATTGCTTGCATGGCAGCACTTGCGTCAGAGTTCCATGTGCGTTGTCCCAGGTAAAGTGGTTGTCCATAGTCGTGAGCTTGTTTGGTCACATAGAGATATTCCTAGAGATTTTGGGATAGAGAGATAGTTTGATATGAAAGATCAAACTTCCAGAAAAAGATATCTGATCCAGGGCCTCCACTCTTTGTTTTTGAATGTTTTTAATTATGTGTTTTTATTTATGTGTATAACTGCATGTGTGCCTGCTTGTCTGCATGCACATCATGGGCATGCGGAGAACATGGAGGTAAGAAGGGGGCATCTGCCCCCTGTAACTGGAGTCACGGGAGGTTGCGAGTGAACTGCACAATGCAGGAGCTAGGAACAAAACTCAGGTCCTCTGCAAGAACAGCAAGCGCTCTTAACCCCTGAGCCATCTCTAGCCTCATGCATACGCTGTCAATCACTGGATCCCACTGTTTTAAGAGCTTGCTCGAAACAGAAGTGAGGGCTGTAGTTTCTAGCACAAACTAGAGCCTTACTTGGGAAGCAGCAAAATTAAGTGTTTGGATGCTGAATCAGGTGGTGTCCATCCCTTCTGAAAATGAAGCCGGACACTGAAAAGGGTCTTCAGGACATGAAGAGGTTAGTCAGCAGTTCGACGGGAGACAACCCCCCAGACCCTGTCCATCTCTGCTCTACTGAACCGTTCATTCATCTTGTAATATTTAGGCTCACATATTTAAAACAGCCTGTTTTAAGCACCTATGGGCACAGGTCTTACTTTCACATAGTCAATGAAGAAGTAAGAAAAAAATACCAATAGGCCCAGCAAAGGCCACCATGGCAGATTGTGACAGGTGAGTTCTGCGTGTCTGGTATCGTGCAAAAAATCATTATTTGCATATATGATATATATGCAAATATAAAAATGTTAAAAAAGAACTACACAATAATTAAATGCTTCAATTCGGGTCACTATAGACATACCCTGTGATCCACGGGATACTGGGAAAAACTTAAACACAGTCTATGACAAATTCAGTATATATATATATATACACACACACACATATATATATACACATAGATGTGATGCGTGCGTGCATGCTCACACACACACACACACACACACACACTCACACATTCATCCCACAGTGTCACTCTGATGTTGAAGGCAAATAAATGAAGAATGGTAAGAATCATGTCAATCACTCCTTGCCGGGCTTCGGAAAGGGTTATAACTTCCTTCACTATGATTCGATCTACTCACAGGACTTCCAGGAACAGGAAAGTCTATTATGGGTGCATTTATGTTCACAAATGTGTGAAATAGTTCAAGGGACACAGTCCCTGCCCTTAGGAAGCTTTCAGTGTGGTATCATTTATATGTCAATTACCTTCTCCTTCTCCTGATTAAAGTTACTATTTAAAACATTTAACTGTGACGGATTAATTTGCATACTCACAACAATTATATTTTTCCAGTGGATATCTGCAAATTGTCTTTAATAAAATTTACTAGTATTGCTTATGGCATAAAGAACATCACCAAAGATTTATAGTCTAATCGTAAATATAGTTTGTTTACCTAAAATATGTATCATTTGTCCTATATAACATTATAGGGTAAGTTTTTTAAATATATGTAATCTTTGAGTGAGATTCCTTATTCATTCCCTTAAAATTCTATTCTACAACAAAAACAACCCAGGTGCTACAATACCACATCTCTAAAGCATGCATTTCTTTAACCCCTGAATTCATAAGCTTCCTTGCCCTGTTAGTTCTCTTCTATGAGAGACTGGCGGAAGCTGACAATGAAAATGTGGGAAATATTTAAACTGGCAAAACCGATAACCGTTCATATTTTAAATTTAATACATGCACCAGTTAAGAACACAAAAACCTTGTCAATTAAAAATAATAAATGGCTCTTTGAAGTTTCCTTTGTAAAAAGATGCTCGCTGTTTCGAAAGAATTTAACCTAAAGTTATGTTTGTTAGAGGCTCAGATTTCCTACTACCTGGTAACCGTAAGTCCTCTAACATCTTAAAAATATATACATCATGGAGACCGGAGGATGTCAGGAGCACAGGGAGGGACAGGGAAGTTGGCAGAGAAGGAACACAAAGCAGCCGGGAACAGCTTTGAGGAACATGTGGGCCTCAGAGAGGGAGGTAACTCAGGGAAGGTGTTTCATACACAAAGACAGCGTGAGAGAAAGGTGACAAGATAGAGGTGAACACCAAGCAAGTTCTGAAGAATGTTCCAAGCTTTTTCTGTCTAAATTAGAACTGCCGCCCATGCCAAGAGTTCTTACTTTCGTTATAATCAGGCTCTGTGATAAACAGGGAAGCCATTGGGGTTTGGGGACAGAATTAGTCAAGCTTTCTAATTGTAGGATAACATACTGACTGAAGCAACTGTTTTATTGCTTTGTTTTCTTGTTTTTGTTTTCTGTGACAGGGTCTCTCTGCATAGTCCCGGCTGTCCTGGAACTCACTATGTAGACCAGTCTAGCCTCAGCTGGAAATAGGCGCCCATTGTTTGGGCTCAGTTTAAGGAGTCCATTGTGGAAGAAGGCATGGTGGCAGTGACCCCATGATGGCAGGAATGTGCAGATGGAATTCCTCACTTGCTCAGACCTAGGTGAAACAGGAAGTAGACAGACAGGAAGCAGAACTTGTCTATAAAACCTTGAAGCCAACTCCCACCCCACCCCACCCCACCCCTCACCCCTGAGTGACACACTTACTCCAATTTCGGACTGTCAAGATCCCAGTGTATCCTTCTTAAATCACCAAGATGACCACATCAGGGAAACATGACAGACTTGACTTCAGGCAGGGTAGATGCCAGGTGACAGTGACCAATCAGTTTCAGCGAGGAAAACACGATGCCCATGTCCTCTGACCTCATCTAATCTCATACCCAGAAAGTGTCTTCTAGGGACTCTCAGAACTCTGTCATGTGATTGCATCACCCTTTGAAGCTTATGAAAACTGAATGCTTCTGTGTACGCTCTCTAGAAAATTCTGCACGTATTTCACAGTATTTCACTGTGTGGTCTTAGATCTTTGAGTAATATATCTAACTCTTCATATACTATTTCCCATCTGGAAGATAATATGCACCTCAAAGTCAACATGCCGATGATAAACTCCCCACACCTCGATCTCCTTTTCAGTAAGCAGGATCCTCATCCATCCAGCTAATAAACTCAGAACTTCAATCATATTCCTGATAGCCCTTTGTGGATTACACAGACATGGTCTCTCCATCTAACCCATCATGTGCCCTTCACCTGTTCCCTTCCAGCATCTCTAAGATGCCTGAGCTACAAGAAAGGCGTGCTGACAGGAATGCTAGCCTGCCAGCAGCGAGGAAGCAGAAACGTCACACATTTCATCCACAAACCGAACACAGTGAAAGAAAACAGAAAGTAGGGTCAGGTTATAAGCCCCAGTGAGTACTTCCTCCAGAAAGCCTCCAGCTCCTAATGCTTCCTTCCCTAATCTTTCTTCCCAAACAATACCACCAGCGGGGTATCAAGCCCTCAGAACATGACCTTATGGGGGTTGTTTCTAGTTCAAACCACTATACACTGGCAGAGAATCTGAGTTTCCATGAATGCAAGACTTTACCTTGCATTCCTCTCCCCATCATTCAGTAGATGGGTGTGACCTTTTCTATTTAAATGCACCAATTATTGACTGATTTCTGGATGGTACATAGCTTCCCCCTGGATGTTCATGGGCTCTGTATTTTGATCTTACCTCTAAGCCGCTCCTCCAAAGGCCTTTCCCGACCACTAACGGACTCCCCCCCCCATATGATTATCTCTTGTACACCTTCAGGTCCGGTTCTCTTCACTCTTACATTGATTGACTGATACTTCCCACCTCCATTTCTTTGTGATAGGCATCAGAAAGGAAGGCTACTTTATCTGGATCTGACTTAGAATATGAAAAGCTGGTAGATACTCTAATTCAGTGGTTCTCAACATTCCCAGTGCTGCAACTTTTAATACAGTTCCTCATGTTGTGGTAAACCCAACCATAAAATCATTTTTTGTTTCTGCTTTATAACTGTAATTTTGCTATTGTTTCAAATTGTAATGTAAATATCTGACTTGTAGGATGGTGTTAGGTGACCCCTGTGAAAGGGTCATCTGACCCACACCAAAGGGGTCAAGATCCATAGGTTGATCTGACCCACACCAAAGGGGTCAAGATCCATAGGTTGAGAACCATTGTTCTAATTGAATTACTTGTGGCTAATTACTTGAAATTATACATATTGTGCATATATATAAAATGAATGTGTATATAGCAAGTATTTGTATACTCTTAATTTAATATGTAATATATAAACACAATTTTTAAAATATATAAAACCCTCATACCTATATAGGGTTGTCGGACCAGTTAGGATTTTTTTTTAAATGAATATGTGTTGAGATTTAAACTCAGGCTTTCCAAAAAAGGAACTATTAAACAATGTCCTCTTACAAAGTAAAGCAGAATATAGTTATTTTTATTTACTATTAATGTAATTACATTTTACTTGTGTGGTTTTGTCTCTCAGATTCTTGTCATCTCTGGCTTGGAAAATCTTCACACATTGCTGGGTTTGTAAAGATGAGTCAAGACTCTTGACCCCCTAGTGACCCATTACTTGAAGCTAACATTTTGGAAGGCCTAATCTCATTAAACAGCCAGTCTACAACAGGTAACTTTTGTGTCTTCTATCAGCTCTATCTCTTGTTTCATCAGTCGCTTAGAACCCATGACACATCTGGCCTGAATAGTCACAGTCAACCAAAGCATGGGATATTCTGGATCTCTAAGTCCCCAAGTAGAGGGAACAGTGTAAGAATAGTCAACAGTGCAACAGCAAGCAGAAATATGTCCTAGTAATAATCCTTTAGTAGTCATAAGGACTTGGTGGCAGACACAGCTTCCCTTATGTTCTTAGCCTTCAGAGAGTCTCTGCATCAATCAGTCTAAAGAAACAGGTACATAAAGCATGCAAGGACTCCATCTTGCTATAATATCAGCTGCGGTTTACTGTGACCTCTGCTTGGGGGTGGTGGGGGGCACATGGGGAAGAAGCATATGATAGCTAGTCTTCACTGTCAACCTGAATGGATTTAGGGTCACCTAGGAGACTGGTAAGTTGTACCTCTAGCTATTCCCGTGAAGCATTTCCAAGACATTAGCTGACATGCCCTGAATATGGATGGCTCCATCCCATGGGCTGCAGACCCTGAGGGACTAGGATGAGGCGAGGGAGAAAGCTAGAAGACTGACTCCTCACATTTCCTCTCTCTTACCCACCCCTCCATCAGGACAAGAGCCACTCGGCCATGACTTTCTCACCATGGAGAACAAACTGTCTGAAACCATGAGCCAAAATAAACCCTTCCTCCTTTAGGCTATTTCTGTTGGGTGTTTTAAAGAAACTAATACCAGTGCTGTTTGTAGATCAAAGCCCTTTAAATCAAGTAATCCTTTCATCTAAATACATGTTTAATAGTATAATGTTTACAAGGAACATCTCATTTGTGCAATGAGATGAGGAAGTGAAGCTGAGAGACAGTGCAGTGGTTAAGAGTTCTTAGGTCTCTTGAAGAGGACTTGAGATCAATTCCCAGAACTCGTATGGTAGCACATAACTGCCTGTAAGTTCAACTCCAGGAGACCTTATACCCTATTCTAGCTTTTGCAGCCACCTTCAATCAATGTACACACCCATACACAATAATATGCCCATCCAGATAATTGAAAATGAAAATAAATCTTAAAACAGAAGATGAAGGAGGATGGGTTGGCTATCTTTATTGATATATAATTTCATCTTCTATTTGACATATTGATCAGATGAGATTGTTGCCTGCTAGGGAAAAAAAGTAAAGAAAAAAAGACAAGGTAAAAATTCACTGCCAAAAACTAGAAAATTTGTCTCTGACAAAGGACTATGAGCAGCAGTGGTGACTTTTAAAAGAGAATATTGTTTCGATTGATGCTCAAGCACTGTCAAGAACCCATACACAAGCTTTGATGTGGGATTCACACAGTCAGAGCAAAGACACGTATCACCTTCACATAGGAACAGTGGCCTTGGTGGCAAATAACATGTTCAGAGTTTAAAGAGTTGAGAGCAGGCTATTATTAAGCTGATAGATCATCCCTTCATAAAAAATAAAATGATGTGCAGCTCCAAAAAACTTAAAGAGCCATATCTTAATAATAGGGAATCCCAATAGCAATAAATGCATTATGCACTATTTAAAAAATCATATTCATGTGCTCTGAATTATATTCATAGTTCATGTTATAAAGATGTAAAACAATGAATTATAAGTGCTTTAAAGATAAAGGTTTAATACACACACAACAACATTCACCTAGCACAATCCCCTTTTTTTATTGAAGATTGTACCAGTGGCAATTCAATGAACTCAGCACTAGCACAGAAAACAGGGGACATTCAGTTCTATTTTTGTGCTATCATTAATTTATTTCAGTGGTTAAACCATGCCTTTTAAGAATATGTTAAATGTTGAATTAGCTCTTTCAAAACACTGAAAAGTATTGTAAAATACTGAGGCAGAATTTTCTAGATGGTAGCTAGTAGGTCAGGGGATTATTAAATACTTTCATCTCTTGACACAAAATATGACCCCAATTCACTAGTAGCACTGGAGTCTCAAGCTCCTGAGGAAAGCACAGCCTGTTCTTGCCTTGCTTTCCCGGGAGCTGATGTAGTGGCTCGACCTTTCTTTACTGTGCTTATGAAAACCCAGAGGTCAGGATTAGTCTAACTAGGAGCTGGTCTTCATGCAGTGCTGAGTAACAAGCCCCAAACCTCGCACAGGTGCAGTTAGACAGGCACTCTACCGCTAACATCCGTGCCCTGTCCAGATTTACCTAACAACGTCTAAATGAGGTCAGGCATATTCAAGAGTAGAAACCACAGAAAAACACACTTTGACAACCGCCCTTGCCAGTGAATTTCTTTCCCTTTGGCTTTACGTATTTAGATGAAGAGATTAATATTTGGAAGCTTGTTGAGTTGAAGAGCATAAGGTCACAATCAAAGCTATACACACGTAGAGCAAGTCTCCTCTTTAAATTGCTGTGGCTACAAGGGCAGTTCAGGAAAGAGAGAGACTTGTCAATCCGCAGCACAGGCAGAAGCTGGGTATTAGCAGGCCTTGGGGATGGACACTTCCCTTATAATCAGAAGCCCGTAGAACCAAGAATGAGAACTGTGACTCCTCAGACCAATGGGAGGGGCTGGAGGAGTACCCAGTTTGGGGTGGGGGTGGGGGGTCACATGGTATCATGAATCATCCAGAAGGTCATTCATGGAAAACTACCTAAACCTGCTTCTAAGAGCCCAGAGCCTTGTCAGATTAATATTTAATAGGAGGCTTTTAATAAAGAACAAGAAAATACTATTGACTGAGGTTTCTGTTCTGCCCGGTCCTGCAGCCATTCAGTCCCAAAGAAATATACAGAGGCTTATATTAATTATAAACTGGTTGGCCTATTAGCTCAGGTTTCTGATTAACTCATTTTTACATCTGAAATTAGCCCATAATTCTTGTCTGTGTTAGCCATGTGACTTGGTACCTTTATCAGTGAGGCTTTCTCATCTTGCTTCCTCTGTGTCTGGGTGATGACTGAAGAATGACTTTCCTTTTCCCAGAATTCTCCTGTTCTCCTTGTCCCTGGTCACCCCACCTATACTTCCTGCCTGGCTACTGGCCAATCAGCGTTTTATNAGCCCATAATTCTTGTCTGTGTTAGCCATGTGACTTGGTACCTTTATCAGTGAGGCTTTCTCATCTTGCTTCCTCTGTGTCTGGGTGATGACTGAAGAATGACTTTCCTTTTCCCAGAATTCTCCTGTTCTCCTTGTCCCTGGTCACCCCACCTATACTTCCTGCCTGGCTACTGGCCAATCAGCGTTTTATTAAACCAGTACAAGAAACAAAGGCATCTATCTGTCAATCACCTGGTCAGGACAAAGTCCTTTAGGGAAAGCTGCTTGCTGTAGAGGCATTAGAAGCAGCGTGCGTGAGACTTTCCTGAAATGCAGATTGGCACAGTGTTCTTATTGGCCATGCCCACCCTCACCTCTTCAGAGTGCACCCTCCTCTGCCTTCCAGGCTCTGTATGTCTCTGAATTCTTTCTGCCGAGAGGGCAAGGACTCGGGGGTCCAGAGCAAGACCCGGTGAAAGGAGGACTTGCATGGTGGACTTCGTAAAGCGTGATTGTATGTAACATGAGGGCCGGCTTGCTGGGATTTCTGTCCCGCCTATTACCCCACAGCGGGCATGCCCCAAAGAAAGTCACACAGAGATCTCCATAAGTTATAAAACTGATTG
>LOJH01035357.1:624-15787 GCA_001685095.1 Ellobius talpinus | reverse complement strand
AGCCGTGCGGGAGCTGGGCCGGACGAAAAACAGGCCTGCGCCCCTATCACTACATACTCTTCATGTTTTATTTTCTACTTTGTTTCCCTGGTGATGCCAAGGCTTCTGCCTTCTTAATTTTACTAGTTATCATAATTGCTGGTAATGGCAGTCCCATAACTTAGGACCCTGCTTAGTAACAGTGTTGAGTGTTGATTTCACTATTTAGTGAGCAAGGTGTGGCGTTGCTCTGCCGAGGCCACTCGGGATGAGCTTCGATGCGAGCCTGGACTACATAGCAAGTTTCAGCCTGACCTGGCTTTCACAGTGAATCCCCCGGTCAGGTCACAGTTTTTTCTTTCTAAAAGACACTGGGAGTTTTTTATAGACCTTCTCTGAGTCTGTGGACAGTCCTCAGAAATGTACACACACTGTGTATCAAGTTTTACAGAACCTCAGTACAGATTACGTTTCACAACTTACCCTTTCTCTGTTTTAGGTCCAGGTGGGGTTAGTTTCTTCTGGATCCTGTCTTTGTGGGTGTTTTGTTTTTGTTTTTTTGAGACATGGTCCTTAGCCTCGGTTGGTGTGATCCTAACCTCCTCGGTCCTCCGAGTGCCGGGGCTATGAGCTTTCAGTAGGATTCTCATCCTCTGCTCTTGCTCACTGCCTTCCTCCTGTCGCTCTTCCATCAGAGTCTAAGTTGACTTTATAAGTAGGTAATTTTCTAAGTATGTTCACATACATCAGTAGATTCCTACCTACTGATTGCATATCAGAACTTCTCATCATGTGACACTTGCTCAGGCCTTTAATCCTCCTCCCATTGTATTCCAAAGATAGCACAGCCATGAGTGTCCCTGGGCTTTGGTGAGTGTCTGTCTGCACCTTGCCTGTAGCTAGGGTGTGCAGCTCCTCCCTTTGTTTGCCTATGAACTGTTCTCTTACTCGGCATTCAGGAAGGCCCATACAGGATCAAAAGCCGAAGTATTTTGTTCATCTCAGCAATGAATTATCACCTCTCTTCTGCATGACTGATATGTATTGTAATCCTTTTTTATACCTCTGTATTCCGTACGGGTGGAAAGCGCTTTTTAGTAGTTTATTATGTTGGTGTACTCGAAACCCAGCCCTTCTCCTTGCGTGGGAATGAGGGTTCTGCTGGTTTCAGAGGCACGAGAAGCTTTTTGCTTAAACACCTTAAAGCCTTTCTCCACCTTAATTTTGTAAGCCATAGAGAAAGGTAAACAAACGCGATAGGAATGTCTGTATGCCAGTTTAATGAAGAATAAACTCAGCTAAAATTCATTATAGTGTTGGTGTACGCAAGTCTGGTACAGAGCGGGACCTGGGGTCTCTTGGAGAGGAGACGTCTGTGGACTGCAGCTTCGTGGGGGAACGTGTCGCTAGCTTCCTTCAAATAGTGCTGTGCAGTTTTTGCTGAGTGAAGATTGTCTGCGAGGTTTCACAGTTCTCTGTCTTGAAGACCCTGGAGTCTGTGAGCCTTTGGCTTCCCGCTTTGCAGGTCTCTGCCTGGTTTCTTCTTTCCAGAAACCTTTCCTGATTCCCTGACCTGAGGCTGCAGTCACCTCACTGCTGTGCCACCAGGTTGTTTGGTTGGTTGGTCGGCTTGTTTTGTTAATTTTATGTCACCTTGTTTGTTTTCTTCATGGCTCTTAGTCCAGCCTGTGACTATATTACCTGTGTTTTGCTTCCTTACCATCTGTCCCTCCTCTCATTATCTGTTAGCAAGCGTCCCATTCCTAATGCAGTAACCGCAATGAACATTGCCCTTGAAGCAAATAGACTGTTTTTCAGACAAACGGAGCCTGGACTTAGACTAAAGATAAACAGTAATTGGGTTGTTTGCTGCACTCCTGCTCTTCCCCAGGCACCGCATGCAGGGAAAACAGCAGGCTGTGCTGTGTTTGCACTGCCGGTGTCTCCACAAAGTGCTACTTAATACTTACACAGTAAAACTTGAAAATAAGTTGGTTTATAAGAGGAAATTCATGAGATTGTATTCAGAAAGTATTTATTATGCACTTACATTTTTATGTGCATGTATGCATACTCATATGTGTGTTGATGCATATGTATGCACTTGTGTGTGGAAGTCAGACAATAACCTTGAGTGTCATCCTCAGAATGCTGTCTGCCTATGCTGAGACACAATGTCTCATTGGTGTGGAACTCACCAGCTAGGCTAGACTGGCTGGCCCTTGAGCCTTAGGGGTCCTCTAATGCCTAACACTGGGATTACAAGCACTTATCACCACACCTGGGTTCTGGGGATTGGATTTAGGGCTTCGTGATTATAAGACAAGCACTTTAACAGACTGAGCCATTCCCTAAACTGTCTGCCATGGCTTGTAGGGTACCTGACGCCCTGAATTGGATCTGCTTATTCCACAATGGAAGGAGGACTAAGTCCAAAAGTTTGTTTCCTTACTCTATACATATCCCGTAGCAAACTCCCAAACCTCATACATATTACTAGTAATAATAAATCAGAAAGGGAGGTTTGTACGGTATAAAAGCAAATGTTCTAGATTAGTAGAAGTTATCTGTAAATAATAAGAGCATACTTTAGGTGATGTCTTCAGATCCGTATAATTTCAAAGCTCATTGTTCTGAACCTTAAAGCTAAAGAATTATGTATGAATTATGTATGTCTTAATAAAAAAACAATGAGTATATGAGCCAGGCACTATCTAGGTACTGAGGATACTGTGGTGACCCAGACAAATAAGGCCCATGCTCTTATAGACCTCTGTTGTGGGTGGCACACATGGAAGGTGAAAGAGACCATTAAAACTCATGTTCTCTTACAGAGGACCCAGGTATGATTGCCAGCACCCACAATGGGGCTCACATCCATATGTAGATCCAGTCCTTGGAGATCTGGAATCTTCTGCCTTCCATAGGCACTAGACATGCAAATGGTACACAAATATACATGTAGCCAGAACAACCATACACACAATTTTTTTTAAGTTCTTAACAAAAACTTTTCCAAATGTCATGATGGAGTTAGAAAAATGATAAAATAATCCTATATATTAAAATGTAGGTTATGGACTCAATAGATAATGAAAGTAGAAATATATGAAAGTGTTACCTGTTCTTGCTAGCATGATTTTGAATAAATTTAGTTTTTATCCTTTTATAAATAAAATTTTTATACTATGCATGTTTTATAATTCTAAGATTATAAAATTTAAAATATGCATTATAGGGGCTGAAGAGATGGGTCAGTGGTTAAGAGCACTGGCTGCTCTTCCAGAGGACCCTGGTTCAATTCCCAGCACTCACATGGCATCTCACAACTGTCTGTAACTCCAGTTCTGGGGGCACCCAGAATCCTCACACAGACATACATACAGGCAAACACCAATGCACATAAGATAAAAATAAATAAGTTATTTTAAAAATGCATTATAAGGAGTACATTCCTTCAAATTATTTTCTGTACTGTTTATAATTAGTGATTTCTCCCTCCCCAGAGTAACTAGTATACATAAAAATTGTCAAAGCAAGTAGCTTATCTTACAGGATTTTTATTTCTTTGAGTCTTATGTACTTGATACTCTTTAAGAAAAATCATTTTAGCCAGGCATGGTGGTGCACTCCTTAATCCCAGCACTTGGAAGGCAGAGGTAAGTGGATCTCCGAGTTAGAGGCCAGCCTGGTGTACAGAGTGAGATCTAGGATTGTCAGGAGAGAAGCACAGAGAAATCCTGTCCCAAAAAATTTTTGAAAATTAAGAAAAGAATGAAAAATTTAAAAAATAGTCTTATTAAATATACTTAAAGCAGTTAAATTATGCTTTATATGCTTGTTTTTACTTTATAAAACTTTTGACTTAATACAACTTCAAAAATAGACTGTATTCAGTGTTTTTATGTTATTGCTTTGTTATAGGAGGTAACAATACCTCTCATATCAAATTTGTAGTATATTATTTTAGCGTAATGGATTACCAAGGAATTACTTGTTCATAAGGGCAGTTTCTGAAAGACTGGCGATGTCGCTCAGTTGGTAGAGTGCTTGAAGAGGAGGACAGTGTCTAGGACTGCATGAGTCGGGCTTGCTTTTGCAGGCCTGTAAACCTGTCAGCAGCAGGTAGAGCCACTCATTCCCTGATAAGGTTCCTATGTGAAATAATAACAATAATAGAATTAAATCATACATATTGAAGAGCCTAGGGACTGGGGAGGTAGCATGAGAACCTGGGAAGCCTTAGTTTTAGGGGCCAGAGGAGGCAGATCCTGAGGACTTGCCAGGCAGTCAGCCTAGAAAAAGGCAAGTTTCTGACTCAACAGGAAACCCTCTCAAGGTGGTGAGTCAGAGATACAGAAGAAAATACCCATCTCTCCTGTATTTGTGGATACCACAGGAACAGCCGGTGCTTCATGTTTAGTGATTTGAAAATACTACATTGAATAATACTTAATATTTTTCTACATTCAGCAATTATTTGCTTATATAAATAAGTTATTTAATTTCCATCTCTAGCTTTGTGTTGAATCAAAACTACTTTGTTTTCTTTTTGGTAGGCCACTGAGCTCCATCCCCAGCGTTTTCGTGTTGCAAGAGTAACTACTAAGCTAATGTTTGTTAGTGGTTAAATTGTAGTATCTTCAGAGTAGTCCTTCCAAGAGAAAAAAAAACATTTAATTTTAGATCTGTGGAATTTGATTCATGGTGACTTAGAATAGGCTTGGATTTAGGCTGATGAACTAATCCTGTCAGCACTACATTTTATCTACAAGTGACAAGAGAATAATATTAAAATGATGTCGTCAAAGCCAACAGCGTGTTAAATGAGTTGGTTCAGTTGCCTCTGGAGCAGGGCCTATCACTTATCATTGATATTTGTTAGCATGCTTTGGCACATAATCTTTTCCAGGTTGTAGTGCCTAGCAGGGTTGGGGTAGGTCAGCAAGGACGCCCAGAGGCGCCTGGGAGCATTCTCAGGCCTGTGAGAGCCATTTCGTCTGCCTTGTCTGTATCTCTTGTGTTCTACAGACCTTCTAGATACTGTAAAAGGTATTGAATAAGTATTTTAATGAGACTATCCAATATATAAAGGTTTCAATTCATTAGCCTGGCTTTTTAAAGGATTTTTTTTTACTTAAAAAGTAAGTTGAAACATTTGAGGCTGTGTTCTGCCTGAATTATAAGTCAGTAGTAAAATTTTTGTGGAATTTCCATTGTATGGTTTTAGACATGGTATTAAAGAGAAAAGAGTGAACATGTTTCCTAAACTTAATAAGACATCTTTGTTCATAATTATGTTCATTATAAGTCCAGATAAAAGTAAATATAAGCACAAATATACCTAGCAGGTATGAGATAGGATATTTAAAATAGTACCTCTTCCAGAAATTTCAGTTTTTCAAATGGAGTTAACTTACAAATAAAAGAAGATAATCCTAGTAGTCTGTTGTGTTTGTGCAGTCGTGAACTTGACAGTCTGTGTTCCTGATGGAGCTCTGCAGATGCTGACAGCTGTGCGTGTGTTCAGTTTCAGAATGGCTCCGCCTGCTGCCCTTCCTTGGTGTACTTGCACTTCTCGGCTACCTTGCCGTGCGTCCATTCTTCCCAAAGAAGAAACAACAGAAGGATAGCTTGATTAATCTTAAAATACAAAAAGAAAATCCTAAAGTAGTGAACGAAATAAACATTGAAGATCTGAGTCTTACTAAAGCAGCGTACTGTAGGTGTTGGCGTTCCAAGACGGTAAGATGTCCATTTACACGTACAATAACGTTGTTTGGAGTTCGTTAGGATTGTCTCAATCTCCAGCTGAAATTCTGTGAGATTAGGGATTTTTCCATATTGTTCAGTATTTGAAACTGATATTCCCAAGTTGAAGTTTGACCTTTTTTGCTTGATAGAATTAGAAGAGAGCAGTGAACTCTGATGCTCTCACGCGGCTCAGCATTTGTCTAGAGCAGTATATTTCTTTTTTATTTTTTATTTATTTTCTTTTTTTATTGATTTTTACTGAGCTCTACATTTTTCTTTGCTCCCCTCCCTGCCTCTCCCCTCCCCGCTTCAACCCTCCCCAATTTACTTGTTCCTTTGTTTTTTGCAAGAGAGAGTATTTAAGATTTAATGGGAAGAAGCTTAAACTTTGATGTCAGAATAAGTAATTACTAATATTAGATGCCAATCTGTCACTTGGGCAGGTTAAGCAAATTTGCTAGCTTGGTTTGGTTTGGGTCAGTTTCTCTGTGTCTCTGTCTATCTGTCTCTCTCAACAGGGTTTCACTATGTAGCACTAGATGGCCTAAAATTGGTGGTATTTATCTAGAACTCACACAGACACTGCTGCTTTTGATTCCTGAGTGCTGGGATTAAAGGCTAATATGCCTACCCTGACTTAATTAACTTTTAATCTCTGGTTTGTAGAGTTGTTTTGCTTTTGTTGTTGTTTGTTTTGTTTTGTTTTTTTCAATCTTCTCTATAGGTCTTGCAGATAATTTTGAAGATTTAGTGAGATGATACACATAAAATAGCTCACATAGTGTAGCTATGCTAGCCATAATAACAGCTTTTAATGAAGAAAATGGATTTCGGGTGATAAGTATTCTAATTGATAAAATCTGTTTTGTATTTGGTGAAGGTTATTTGAAACTTTAAATGTTTCTGTTTTAACAGCAAAGTCTTAGAAACAATATAATAGGCAACAGTTAAAGTATAGGAAGTCACAACTGATGGGATATTGGGAAGTCAACACAAACCATGTTTTAAAGAAATAGTTAATGGCAAGATGGTTCTGTGGATTAAATTTTTGCTGCACAGGCATAAGGGCCTCAGTTCAACTCCTGGACTTCTGTTACTCCAGCACTGGGGTGGGGGTTGGGGAGGACGGACAGAGACAAGAGGCTCCCTGGCCAACCAGGAGTGAAGTCACAGGTTCAACAAGAGGCCCTGTCTCAAAAATTCAGGTGAATAAGCAACTGAAGAGAACATCATTATGTCAGTCTCTGGCCTCTACATGTGTCCCCATGGGCAAGCACATACATCTGATGCACAGGCCCCCAAACATATGACATGAGGTCCTGCCTTAATAGAAGAAAAACATAATACAGTAGGATCATAATTTTCCTTTTAAATTTTAAATTCAGAGGAAAGCCTATAGTAAAATACTAATTATAACTATATTTGGATGGATTGAACATTTAATAACACCTTTAATATTTTTCACAAACTTCGCAGAATGGGTTTTATAAGAAAACATTGTAACATTTACTTTATACATTTATTTTTTTAATTCAAATAAGAAATTAGCTCAAACGTAAAGCTCCATAGAGAACAAGAGCTTATTTCAATCCCTTTTTGAACTTTTATACTCACTGAGATGGATAAGTAAAGATTTTGTTTTATTTTGGTTTGGTTGTTCTGTTTTTCAAGACAGGATTTCTCTGTAGCCCTGACTTTCCAGAACTTACTCCGTACACCAGGCTGGCCTCAAACTCAGAGATCYACCTGCCTCTGCCTCYCGAGTGCTGGGAAAGATTCTTTTCACTCCACATTGCCTGCCTGCATGGAGTGTGGTGGGTGGGATGGTGGGCGTGGGCTTGCTCGCTGGCTGATGAGCTCTGCTTCGGTCGTGACTCACTGGCTGCATGAGCATCTCAGGCTGTCTCTACTTCATGAGTCCGTTGTAAAATAACATTTGCAATTCTTTTTCCCTTTTAGTTTCCGGCCTGCGATGGGTCCCATAATAAGCATAATGAATTGACCGGCGATAATGTGGGTCCGCTCATACTGAAGAAGAAAGAAGTATAACAGTAGCCATTTAGGATTGAAACTCTTGTATTCTTTCCTCCTTTGTTGTGCATAGAAAGTCTTTGGAGGTTTTAACTGTCAGTACTGGTTGAATAATTCTTTCTGCCAATTATTTTCTTGCTACACTACTGCTTATATTTGATACTTTATATAATCAGTCCTGAAATCAAGAGTTAATAAAGTCAGTACTTCAGATTATAATTAATTGGGAATTTAAAGTTTGGCTAAGGGCCAAAAGTTATTTCTTTGCATATCAGTATTTCAACAGAATGTATATATTTTTTAAAAAAAAGTTCTCCCCTGTTCTGTTAAATGTATTTTTGTACTATTTTGTTTTGCTCATTTGAAGTAGTTTGTCATCCTTTGGCCTTGGTGGAACTCTGCTGTTTTTAGATGAAGTATGAAAAATATTGCCATCAAGAATTTCTTTGGGGCAATAAAACCCTTGTTTTATAGATACTCTTGTCTCATTACTGTGATTATCTCAGTTTGTAAAGTAAATCAGATATACAAATGTTCCAGTGAGAAACAGTTACTTACATCATAAAAAATTGATTCACCATACAAAAAGCTTGCTCAGTGTGTGTGTGTGCGTGTGTGTGTACGCACGCGTGCATGCGTGTGCATGTGTGTTTAACTTGGTGCCAGCTGGGCGGCAGAGCACTTACCGCGAAGGTCTACTTATGAGCTACAGTCTGAAGGTCAAGTAGATGTAAAGTATCTGAATTTACCTTAAAATAACACATAGTTCATTGCTCAATTGTGTTTTCTCATTTTTGTAGTCAGTTACAGAGGAACAGGGCAACAGAATATTAAGTCACTTGTAATTTAAGGGGTTGAGTGTGCACATACTGAGAAAAAGTTTTGGTCTTTTTTAAAGAAGTGATAGCTCCTTTATTGCATTAACTTCACAAAGTATAGATAAAATGCTTGTGTGCGTCATGGCAGAAGAGCGCCTGTGAGGACATATGGCACAGCGTGATCTGCGTGCTGCCAAGGAGGATGACTCAGAAAGCAAGGCTTACTACTTTTACTTTCCATTCCTCTCCTGATCCCCCACACACAAACATTTATATACTTTAAATTGATTTTTAAATCAAGACTTTGAATAAAATTGTCAAAACACAGTGAAACTTTCTAGAATTGTCTAAAGAGAGGTAGGATGGAGCCAGCATTGCAGGAAGCCTAATGCAGATGGATTAGACACTAGCTGTGCAGGGAAGTCAGCCAGGCAGGTGTTACTGGTGGATACTGTAGACAGCAGCACCATAGCAGAACCGCTCATTTCATAACTGAAATGATACACCGTTAAGGGTAAAATAAGGATATATAACAAAGGTGAAATTTAGTTTAGTACTTGAGTTCTGCCATAAAACATGTTACTTCCAGGTGCAGGGGAAAAGCAAAACAGTTATATTTGGGGACACTCATTTGTCAGGTCTGCTGGGTTAAATGGGTCATCTCTAGGGTTTCTTATTTATTTAGTGAGCATATAGTGAGCCTGGTGCCACATATATAATACATTCTCTTGTTTCATTAGCAATTATATCTAGCTGTTTGGGAAAGACTAGTGATGGCAAGCCAAGTCTCCATGCTGAAAGGAAAATGGTTATAAATCAACTTATCACACAATTAAATTACATTGACACATTTTATAGTCTTAATGTTTGTGAGGTGTGAATGTGAAAACATTTGTTTTAACATAAAACATTTGTCTATTTAGACATGTCTTAGAAAGGATTTTTATTCTTTTATGTGTATGAGTGCTTGTTTGCATGCATGTATGTCTGTGCACCGTGCACATGCCTGGTGCCCAAGGAAGGCAGAAGAGAATGTTGGGTCCCCTGGAACTGGAACTAACAGATGGTTGTGAGCCACCATGTGGGTGCTGGGAACTGAACCCGGGTCCTCTGCCAGTAGCACCCACTGCTGTTAACAACTGAGCCATCGCTCTAGCCCTACAAAATTTTTAATAAAATGAATAAACACACGTAAATGAAGAGGTAGTGATAGTTTGAAACCAGAAATCAAGAACTGGAAAAGGGGTCATAGTATTATGAAAGTCAAGAGTGGTACACATTTGTTTATGTTCACGCAGTCACTTTTATGGTACTAGGGATGACCCAGGGCTTCACCCACGCTGGCAAGAGCTCTTTTCACTGAGCTCCCTCTTGTGTCTTTTTAGTAGTAGAAACCATTGAAACAAAATACAAAAAAGTTTTCAACATAGGTTTACTGGAAGTTTTGGATTATTTGTCATTTTAGTCAACTGTCAGGCATATCTTTAGTTTTATTTTACATTACAGTTCTCATGTAATGGCTACTCATAAACTACTAAAGATACAGTCCACTCAGTTCCTGATGTTTTTTGTCTGTTGTCTGTGTGTGTACCCGTGTTTGCAGATGTGTTTACCTGTGAGCGTGGAGGCCAGAGGTCAGTGTGGGTTATCTTCCTCAGTGGTTCTCACCCTGAATCTGGAGCTCAAGGATTGAACTGGGCTGGCCAGCCTAGTGAGCCTCAGAGCTGCCCCCTCCCCAGCACCCAGGTTACAGTTGTGCACTGCAGTAAGCACTGGGGACCAGAACTCAGGTTCTCATGCTTATGTGGTGAGCATCTTACTGAGCCCCTCGTCTTTTTCCACAGAGGTATAGGAGACAGACATTCCATCTTTGTGGTAATGAAGCTAAGAATTATTGAGTATACTAAACATTCCATTAAGCATGTGCTGGGATCATAAATGTATCTCATGTGTTGGCAGTGGGTTCCATAGTGTGCTACTACCTTCCTCAGGACCAACAGTGAGATCCTAAAGCTAGATTTGGAAAATATCTGTGCTGGGGGAGCTTTACAAGATCTGTGCCCAACCCTTAACTCCTCTTCCTACTTTCCGCTGGGACTAGTAGAGCATTGAACTTCGGTGGCTGTGCCTTCTTGTTTGTTTTCTGAGACCATTTGCCCCCTAGTGCCTTCTCTGTCAGATTAACCAGTTATTCTTCCACAGTTGGTCACAAGATTTTAGATCCTCACCAAAACTTTGGATCCCTTATCTGTGGTCATTCTGCTTCTCTGTCTGGAAAGCATGCGGCTCCCAGTGACATTCTTCTAAAAGTGTTCCGGTTGCCATACTTTCTCTTCCACAGGAGGCAAATTTATTGGAATTTGGTAGTCTAAAATGAAATGATCAACTTTTAATTTTGTCACATAGAGTAGTGAGAAAAGTGAAATCTTTTCCCGAAGATAATTTTAGTGCCCGGAGAGTAAAACAGTTTTCCCCTCCCACATTTTCCACTTTTGAACATATTAAGTTGTTGCTGTGCCCAGAATCCACATCTGGCAGCAGGCTGGTAGAGCTGTCTTCGTCTGTATGTTCACAGAACATACACCTTACATAGGCACTGAATAATCAAACACATGATAATCCTCTTAGTTCTTAAAGTATGTCCTGAGCATTCTAGAACCTTCAAGAGACAGCTGGTGTTACTCATGACTGCTGTGAGGGCCACCTAGCCTGCTGACCTAGAGAACTACTCACCCTTGCTCAGCAGATAAGCACCACCTTTACGGAAAGCCAGGTAGCCAAGAGCGTTTATCAGGCTTCAGGGAAATGACTCACTGCATAGTTAAGCACGTTGTGTTGTGGAAAGCGTGTTACAGCTCAGCTCTCAGTTTGCTACCTCATGATTCACTGGAGTGCTTTTGTATTTTGTAACCTCATTTATTAAAAAGTTTATAGGAAGCCAATTAAGCTAGCTGCTGATCTGTGTAATTTTTCTCAGTCTTTGATTAGAAGTGTAGTTAAGTCTGTATTCCTGAACAAACATTTTTAAAGCTCCACTCTAAAAAACAAAACAAAAACAGGGCACAGTTTTATTTGATACCTATCCCACATGTTTAACTAATTGCATTTCAGTCATTTAGATTCATCAGGGGTTGCATCACCAATAGGAAAAAGCTCAAGGGTGTGTAACTGTGCTCACAGTGTTCCAAAGCCAGTCAGTGCCTCAGCCCTCTTCCATCTTCAGTCTCCTTATTTTTTCCTTCAGAGCAAATCCCAGTAAGTTTGGTTATCTGTTTCCTGTTCCTAAACAAATCACCAGTATCAAGAAGTTTCCATAAACAGTTAAACAATAAAATATGCCTATGACTGCCGGTAGGAAAGATGACAAAAAAAATGAAAACGAAAGGCCAGTAATGTGAGATTTAACTGAGAACCATGTATCTCTCTGCCCCTGAGGACATCTCTATGATCAAATTACACAAGTAGTGTTTCATGATAAATTTGAATGTAGTGTGTGGCAGTCGAGAGGCAGGATGTTACATTCACTGATACTAGTGCCCACTTTGAGTTAAAAGTTTAGTGCCTAACATGCTGTATCAAATGTAAAGTGTATCCAGGATGTCCATGATATGTGGGGGCTTTGTTTCAGGAAGCCCATTGAGTTGAAACATTTTCAAACGTAATTACTAATTCACATAATTTAATTTCCTAAAACATGGCAAGAGCTAAATCTGGCAGGTGGGATTTAAATCACATAAACGGTGCTAGAGAATTTGCCCACTCCAGGGACAATCGAAAGTCCTGCTTCAAAGCCACATGCACAGCCGTTCTGTGAGTGTCTCGTGCAGATTGGGCTAGCACCTGTAGCTGCTTTGTTGGTTTAGCTGCTCCATCTGACCCCATGCTTTAGTTCGTCATAATTGGCTTTGGCTGGAAGCTCATTTTATAGTCCACCAAGTCAACTAGTTTATCTCTTGCAGAAGTCTAGTTTAGTGAAGCCATGAGGCAGCCATTAAATACAATTCATACACTGGGAAGTGTATCTTATGAGCAAGCACACATTCCTCTACTGTTTGGTAAGGACATTGAAAATATGTGCAGAAAGGCAATAATAGGGTTTTCAATTAAGGATGGCATCACTCTACAGGGGCTTAAATGCTCAAATTCATTGCTCACTAGAACAAAACCCCCAAACATGCTTTACACAGTCGTGAAAGCGTATCTGTGACTGTTTTCTTGAAACACTGGTCAAATGGATCAGCCGTGATAACCATTCTTCAGCATTACAATGTTATAATTCCCAAAAACTATGAAAGGGGGGAAGTTGGTGAATTGCATAAGTGCACAGATGAACTTTTTACTCTAGTAAGAAAACAACCGGAAGAACGATTGAGTAAAATTTCCATCCGTGGCACATACAGTACATTCTCCTGCATGAACACACTAGACTAGAGGAACATATCACTCACATTCATTGACCAGATTTAAGAATAATGATTAGAAATACAGGACTCTGAAGAATGTTCTTCCAGGAAATGAGGCCAAGTTAGCTACTTCTAAAGTAGGTAGCAAAGCCCTGGGAAATTTAGAAGAAAATGTCTGACTTTAAATTACTGATCCCAGCAAGGAAAATAATGTCATTTGACCAATTACCAAGCAGAAATGGAATGTGTGTTTTTAAAATCGGCAAGTCAGGGATCTGGGGCTACAACTCAAGCACTCGCCCAGCTTCACCAGTCACGAGCTCTGTCCCCAGCGCTGAGAAGAGGTCACATCAACTCTCCTTATCTTCAATTTCAAGAGAAGGTCTGACTTTGACCATATGACCCTTCTGCCTCAGGCTCCCGTGTAGGTATTACAGGTGGTGCCACCACATCTGGCTAATCACCAAATTTTAAAGGAACACTCCAGTATTTACTTCATAAAGCTCATATAGAATTAACACGAAAACCTGCAAAAGAAATGGAAGCAAACACCCAACAGAAGTAAAGCAATATTATTTATGAATATGAGTGGGAAAGTAAAACAGAATTGGAAGGAATAAGGTTTTGGTAAAGAGCTTGTATTTTAAAATGTTTCACTATCAGCTTATGTATTAACAATTATGTAAATTAACTGAAGAACAGAAGATACTGCCACAGCAGTAGATGCTGAGACAGGTCCTGAGAAGAGCCAGCTGCCATTCCTAAAGAAGATTCTCAATGGGAATTGTTGAAACGTTTATTAAAATTCTGTAGTATCCATTTCTGTCCCAAAACACTTAGGTAATGTAGGAACGGCCATGAATGTCTACTGCCATTTTTAATTCTGAAGACTTTCTTGAATATGTAACAAGATGTTGAAATCAACTAGTCATTACAAATATGGGGAAATAGAAACTTCGATATGATTACATGTCTAAAAAAATCAGTGATTAAGATGTGAGAGGAATTTCGTTAGTGACTGGAAACCATGGTTATATCAAATGTATTACTAAGCAACACAAGGCTGTAATGGTAAAGCAATTGACTCACAAAAAGTATAAAGAAAATACCAAAACCAACTGAGACTTAAGCACACGAAAACACAATACTTTAAGAGTATAAATCTAAAATTATGTATAAATTTAATAATGTTCACATTAGACTCATAAGCTCATCTAAAGTTCATTAAGTAGTTTTGGAATTCATATAGAAGACAAAGTCATAGGAAAAAAGATTAAAGAAATTTGCTCACCAGATATTAATACATGTTAGGAAGTTGTTGAGATCAAGTCAATTAACTAGAAAAATAACTGCATTAAGAATATTAAGTAAAACTTGGGGGAGGGGGTTCCTGGTGGTGGTAGTGGGGTAGTATGACCAAACATATATCATGTGCATGTATGAAATTATCAAAAAAATTAATTTAAAATACATATTCTCCTTTAAAAAAGAATAAGCAAGCCACGCACAGTAGCTTACACCTATAATCCCAGCACTGGGAGGTAGAGGCAGGAGGACTGGTACTTCAAGCCCAGCCTGGGCTACGTGAGACTCAGTCTAAGGGGGGGAAAACCTGAAAAACCAAATCTGCTTCCTAGGAGGCTATGGCAGGTGAATTGAGTCCTGGAGTTTGACACCAACTTGAGCAACAGCAAAAGGAGAAGAGAGGAGAGCAAACAAAGATTTCAAGAAAGAACTGATCCTCTAGAGATAAATGAAAAATTGGGACAAATGTACTGTTCGAATCGGACAGGGAACAATGAAACTGTGACATAAAATGATCAGTTTCTAAAACTTTTTTATTTATTTGGGGTGGGGCACATGCCGTGGTACATATGTGGAGAGGAGGGGGCAACTTGCAGAGTCTTTCTTCTTTCCACTGTGAGTGTCCTAGGAATTGAACTCGGGTTCTTCTCGTCGGCAGCAAGCACCTCTACCTACTGAGGCATCTTGCCTGTTCTAAAATTATTTGTTAATGATGCAGATAAAAAGTAATGGAGAGGGAAAATGAGTTTGGAAATGTAAAACCTTTGTGGCAAATGATAACACATAATAAAGCCAAATATCAATAATCTATAATATGGGGGAAATGGCAAATGGTACAGTAAGTGAATACACTTTTTGTTTTGTTTTTGTTTT
>LOJH01035356.1:0-15787 GCA_001685095.1 Ellobius talpinus | reverse complement strand
GATGTGACTGACTCTGGGTGGATCTCCTCAGTGCAGGAGCAGGAACTGTTCCCCATTGGGTGGATAGCCTCAGTGAAGGAGTAGGCACTGTTCCTGGGCCAAGGACCTCACAGACAATAGGGCAGGCTTGGGGGGGCAGGGATGTGTGGAACAAAGAAGCCCCTGCAGCAGGAGCTGAAGGGGCTCAGTGCTCCTTTCTTGGACGTTCCACCCCACCCCAGAATGGCACCCAGTCAGCAGTCTGAAAGGTTGTCCTCAGCACGGGGTCAGGACTCTTGGAGGTCAAAGGCCCCCGCAGACAAGAGGGTGAACTTGGGGGGAGGGGAGGGCTGTGTCCCTTTCACAAATTCTTATGACTATTAATATTTTCAGTACTTATCTTCTAACATTCATATTCTAGATATGACTTACATACCATACATAAAGTGCCAGAAAAGTCTGTTTGAATGTATGCCTGATTTTCCCATTGAGTTTATATTTTCATGCATTTTTAATGTTCTTTTGTTTCATCATAAAGCATGCTCTCTAGCACTTCTGTAGGCCTTTGCAGATGGACACCCCAGATTTTGCCCAAGAAACACTTTGTCATTTCTTCATCTCCAAGGGACAGTTTTCAGAACACAATCTTTGGAACTTCGAATGCTCTCACAGGCTGCATAGTTTCTGCTGTCATGACTGTGGCTGGCTTAGGTGTCACTCCTTTGTACATGATTTCCTGTCTAGTTTTCTTGTATGTTGAGGGCTTTCTGTTAGACTTGTATTTATGGCAATTTGACTATAATATGTCTTGGTGTTGTCTTGTTGAGTTGACTCTGTCCAGAATTTTGGGCAATTGTTCTGCACACAAACTTGCTTCATAGAGTGGGAATGAAGGTGTTGACTGTAGTGCACAGAGTTTTGCATCAGGTGGAGTGTTATCTCTTCATCTCGGTACAGAACCATTATTGGAACTTGGTGTTGGCAAAGACTAGCAAACCTCAATGGCCAGTGCTATATGGCTGACAACAATGACAGTGAAGGTCACAGCTGCTAGGGTTTTCCTAATCTGCTTTTCTATCACCATGGAACTTGTAAATGAGTTTATCATTAGCTATGAATTGTTGGCTTGATTAGTGGTATATGATGGGCGGTACCTGTGTAGGGGCCCTGGAAATTAAGTGCTAAGAGGGAGAACTTAGGAAGATATGAAAGGACCACTATCCCAGATTCTAAATGGTTATTGGCACTGGTTCCAAGGATACAGATAACCATCTGCTATATTAGTCACACTATTAGTGGTTGAATGTGTTTAAAGCACCCAGCAAGGAAAGAATGGGAGTGCAATCAGAGCAAAATGAGAACAGTTTGAGGACAAGTGGATCAAATTCTCTGATAGTTGGCTGTCGCCTAGAGTGGAGACACACAGTGAGAACGTGGCTCAGAGGTGGAAATGACTATGATGTTTGAGACATGAGTGGGCTCAGTATCTTCACAGAGCTTGGATCTGGGTCTGAACACATGTGAAGCAGGTGTATCTCTGGAGTAGGCACCTACTAGGCTTGAGAGTGCTAGAAACTCTCTTCCAAAGTGGCTCAGTCACAACTATTTATTAATTATTTATTTGATTATTTATTTATTGTGTGTGTATATGTGTGCTAGTGAGTGTATGTGATGTGAGTGTGATTATGTGTTTATGAGTGTGTGTGAGAGAGCGTGTGTATGTGTGTATGAGTGTGTATGTAGGTGTGTGTGTAAGAGAGAATGTGCATGTGTGTGAGTGTGTGTGAGAGAAAATGTGTATATGTGTGTGTATGTGTGAGTGTGTGTATATATGTGCAAGTATGTGTGTGAGGGAGAGTATTTGTGTTTGAGTGTGTGTTTGTGTATATGTGTGTGAGTGTGTGAGTATGTGTGTATGTGCTTGTGTGTGCAGAGATTATCAATTTAATGTGTGGGTGCATGGGAGGAGCTGGAGGGAAATTCGCTAGGAAGGGTTGGAAGGTTGAAATGGAGGGACAAAGAAATTGAATTTTATTTAGATTTCAAGTGTTATTTTTTATATTTAATAAATGAAAACATAAATAAAAGAAAGGAAAAATCTATTTTTGATTAAAATAGAAACTTTATTCTAAATAATAACATTTTACTTGTAGGGAATTATCCCCAAAATATTTCCTATTGAGATTTAAAATTATTAAGAAAAATGTTTTGTTAATCTAAGTATACTGCTCTGTCTCTTAGTATTTCAGTAATAGCCATTTCCTTTGTTCTTCTTTAATCCTTTAACTGTCATATTCAAGTGAATGACTTTAATATTTGCCTGTGTGTCTATTTGTATGTATTCATATCATCATCTCTCATAATAGTATATTATAAGCGGAGTTGGATAAGAGAATCAAATTGACATTTTATTTCAAAAAATTAAAACAATACTATGTTAAGACTACACTTTTTTTCTGAAAATGAAGATCTTAGAAATAAAGGATATTTTTCAGCAATGTGTACCATGTCGCAAATAGATGAAGCTATTTTATTTTTCTATAAACGCCTATTTACCCATATTTAGTATAAAGGGAACCTTTTTTTATTTATCACTTGTCATCTCATAAGCTTTTCGTAGTTTTGCTTTAGAAGCTCCAAATGTTTAGATTTTATGCTTTAAGGAATATTTAAGTTCACAGTGAATATCTTCATTGTATGCAAAATTGTTGAAGCAAAAACGAAAAAATTACATGTTCTTCTTTAGTATTTCTGTCTTCCTTAGCTCTGAAGCTTCTGTCCTGGGTCAGATTAAATGTGATCTATGCAAAAAAAAATAAAATAATAAAGACAGAATTGATAAAGATGAATATAACTGGTACATGGTAGAGATTAACTGGATCATATTGATCTTAAATTTAACTTTATATTTTAATAGTTTGTTTGATTATTCAAAGTTCAGATTCACCAGAAAGTCTACTTAACATTGTATAATTGGTCAAGATATAAGACACCATGATTAGAAGGTTGGGGTCTGAGTATCCTACACTTAAAAGTAATTATCATGGTAGATTTTTCTAACATGTTGATAGAAAAGAAATTCAAGTGAAAAAATCCAAGCACATTGTTTTTCTCTTTGATTACTAAATTGTTAAGAAATGACAAGAAATATGTGTTAAGCAAAATGATTGGTTTGACCAGATAAATGAGAGTATCATGTGACATAAAATTTTCTAAAAATACGTTAAAGAGAATCTTTTCAGCATTAGTTGTCCTTCTGGATGAATTGAAAATCTCTGACTTTGGTATGTTGGTAATCTTTTCTTATTGTAATTGATCCTAGTCCAGTAACATAGTTTGATATTTTGTCAATTTGACCCAATCTATAAACACCTTTGACAAGAGTCTCAGTGAGGCACTGTCTTAACGAGGATGTCTGTGGGGATTATCTTGAGTGTGTTAATTAAAGTATGAAGACCCACCCACTGTGGGATACACCATTACCAAGGTAGAGGATGATAAACTGTATAATAATAGAAAGAGTGAGCTAACTGCAAGCTTGGGGGCATTACTTCATTTTTCTCTGCTTTCTGACTATGGATGTAATTCGGCCAGCTTTCCTTAGCTTTCTGCAACTTTAACTTTTCTGGCATGATGACCTATAAACTAAAGAAACTCTTTCTCCTGTAAGTTACTATTGTCGGTTTTTGGTGTTATTTATCCTAGCAGCAGAAATAAACTTAAGACACTGGATGATGAACATAACAAGTGGATCATGATTCTACGAGACGAACACTGTAAAGTATGACATTCTGCGAACACTGGACTAATTTTCATTACCACAGCCAAACCTGTCGAATGAACATTTTAAATGTTAGAGTGCTCAATGTCCTAATTTAAATGGAGTCCTGAAATTAAAATTTAATTTTTCATAACAAAAGTTGTGATGTTAATGCTCACATGAGACTCTTGATTACATTATTGGATAATGAAGCATGATGAGTCACTTATCTCATCAGCACTGATGATAACTGAGGCATTTTAAGAATGAAAACCTATGGAATTCACACTCAAACTTCAGTATCACATGCATGCTGGGAAGAGACCAAGGATTTCAACAACAATGCTAACAACATTCCAATGTAAATTATGTTAAACATCACTCAGAAATCTTTACTGATGTCTACTTTTCAGTAAATCTACCATGGCTACCAATAGCCTGTGGTAAATCTCCATTGGTTTAAACTTTCTGTACATGCTTGCTTAACTTCATTTATGTCAAAAGTACATATTTTATGCATTTTTGTAGTTTATGATTATTACAAAAAACCATGTAAGGACCAGGACTATATCAATTTTCTTTTCTCTTCTCCTTCCTTTACATGTGAATTGTATGTAGTGAACTTGCATAATGGTGTAGAAGGCATGCTGTTAGGTTTTTCTTATGTTTTACTATTCCAAGCTTGGGATAAAATAGTTAAAAATATTAAGTTTTGGTGCTTCCATCATGTGGTATTAAGGGTAGACTATTGAGTTTATTCAAGCATTTTCCATTTTAATGAACTTGGAATATAGAATGTATTATAGTCCTTTACAGCCAGGAAAATTCCATTTAGAGCATTTAAAATCCATTTAAGATTCCTTTAACTCCTGCTCCATTTTAGCTTGTGGGGTGGCTTCCATTTTGCTCATTGTTTTCTGCAGATGGGTTCACTATTGTTTAGCAAGACAATAAGCACCTGATCTAAAATTCTCTAATAATAGAGAGGGAAAAAAATCACAAATACATTTTAAAATTTACCACAAAGAAATTTAAATCAGGATTTGCAGATAATTAATAATAATTTATAGAGAAAGTAGTTTATGGAACAGGAAAATGAATCAGGATAAAGAAAATATCATAAAATTCCTATATTTTGAGGCCTGAATTGAAAGAATGGAGACTTCCAAAAGGAAACTCTTCTGTGGGTATTGGAGTTAATTTAAATGCAGCTCATAATTCTGTCTCCGGCACTTGCAGTTTAACTCCATATTTAACTGATTAAACCCACGCATGATTTGTAGATGCCTACTGTGCAGAATGCTGCTTGTCTCATGCTCAATGCTGGGCCTACAGCGAGAAAAGAGCACTGTTTCAGGCATTTGAGAACTTTAGTGATTTGTCCAACTGTGCATAATGCATAATCTGCCATGTGGAAAAGGGGTGAAGCTCAGCCTTTTCTGGTCCCTGTTTTTAAATACTGAATCACTGAAATTATTACTATTATATTCAGTAAAAACAGTGTATGTGTGTACAGCACAAATGTCATTGAAAGAGAGCCCATCATGTTTATATACTTTAAAAGAATTAGTTAATCAAGAGTTGTTTGCATTTGACTGTAGAGATGATGGGATTTTGAAAGTTGGCTTGGACTAATATACTGAACATACAATTGATTATTCATTATTTTGAAGATATTTAACTATAAACATTTTTGAAATGATATTTGAAATGATAATCTGGTATTGAGCATCTAAAGCTGGCCTTCCTTCCTTCCTTCCTTCCTTCCTTTTTGAAACACATTATTTATTGTATTCCTTTTTTTGTTAAAATTTTTCATTTATTTTATAGACGGACCATAGTTTCCCCTCTGTCCTCTCCTTTTGTTCTCTCCCCTCACCTCCCATCTACCCTCATCCCACCGAATTTGCTCCTCCTCTTTCTTCATTCAGTAAGGTGCAGGGCTCCCATGGGCATCAACAAAGCCTGGCATATCAAGTTGAGGCAGGACCAATCTCCTCTCCTTGCAACAAGGCTGAGCCAGGCAACCCAGCATGGGGAATAGGTTCCCCAAATCCAGCTCAAATGCCAGGGACAGGTCCTGATTCCACTGCTAGGGACTCCACAGACAGAACAAACTGCATAATTGCCACACACATGTGGAGGGTCTAGGTCAGTCCTATGTGGGTCCCTAGCTGTCGGTCCATAGTCTGTGTGCTCCTCTAAGCTCAGGTCAACTGTTTCTAGGTTCCCCCTTCATATGCCCTTCTTTTTATGAACCCCCTTGGTTCAAACAATTCCTCCTCCGTTTCTTTGGAAGGGCTCCCTGAACTCGGCCCAGTGTTTGCCTGTGAATCTCTGCATAGGTTTCCATCAGTTACTGGATGCAGTCTCTCTGATGATAATTAGGGTGGTCACCAATCTGATTACAGCAGAAGACCAGTTCAGGTACCCTCAGGTACCCTCTCCACTGTTGCTAGGAGTCTTAGCTAGGGTCATCCTTGTGGAGTTTCCCTAGTTGCTCTCTAACCAAAAATTCCCCCCACCCCAGCAAGACATCTCTTTCATTGCTCTCATGCTCCATCCTGCCCCCAACCTGCCCAACCAGATCCCTCCTGTTCCCATCCTCCATCCCGCTTGCCCCAAGTTTACCCAGGATATCTCTTTTACCCCTTCCCAGGGAAATCCATGTAACCTTCTTTAGGTCCTCCTTGTTACCTAGCCTCTCTGGGACTGTGGATTGTAGCTAATATCTACTTATGAGGGAGTACACACCATGTTTGTCTTTCTGGATCTGGGTTACCTCACTCATGGTGATTTTTTTTTCTAGTTCCATGCATTTTCCTGCAAATTTCATGATGTCATTTATTTTTTATTTTTATTTTATTTTACCACTGAGTGATACTCCATTGTGTAAATTTACCACATTTTCTATATCCATTCATTGATTGAGGGGCATCTAGGTTGTCTTCAGGTTCTGGCTATTAGTTAAGCAAATGTCCTTGCTGTATGATTATCATTTGGGTTTATACCCAAAATTAGTATAGCTTGGTTTTGAGTAGATTGATCCCTAATTTTCTGAGAAACTGCCATACTGATTTCCAAATTGGTTATACAGGTTTGCATTCACACCAGCAGTGGAAGAGTGTTCCTCTTACTGCACATCCTCTCCAACATAGGCTGTCATTAATGTTTTTGATCTTAGCCATTCAGAAAGGTGTAAGATGGTATCTCTGAGTTGTTTTTATTTGCATTTCTCTGATAGCTAAATATGTAGAAAAATTCTTTAAGTGTATACCAGCTATTTGAGATTCTTCTGTTGATAAATCTCTGTTTAGATATGTACCCTATTTTTTAATTTAATTATTTGGTATTTTGATGTCTAGCTTCTTGAGTTCTTTATATATTTTGGAGATCAGCTCTCTATCAGATATGGTGTTGATGAAGATTTTTTTCTCATTCTGTAGGCTGTCAAATTTTGTCTTATTGACCGTGTTCTATGCTTTACATTAGTTTTTCAATTTCAGGAGATCCCATTTATTAATTTGTAGTAGGATGCTACTTGTTCGTTCATGGTTGCCCAGACCTGAAATAACCATATAGAAACTAGATTATTTGCAATACTGTTTGGTCAATAGCTTAAGTGTATTATGACTAATTCTTATATTTTAAATTAACCCATTTCTATTAACCTGTGTATCGCCATGTGGCTGTGGCTTACCAGGCAAAGTTCCATCTGGCATTTGTTTCAGAAACATATCTGAATGTTTGCAATTAAAGAGAAGGCCCTGCCTAGATTTGTTTCACTATCTGGTCATGGGTAGTGGGCAATAACACTCCTCATTGTGAGAAATCCAGACATATGCGCACACTCTTACTCAGACACTTCACTAGCGAAATTACTCAGAACAAAATCGTCCAGCGTGATAACAACTGACTACTTTCTGGTTAGTGTTTTCATCTTTATATAGTTATTCATGCTTGGCATCCTTCAATTATGTCAGCCTAACACAATTTCCTTCTAGAACCTTCTAGAATATTCCTTCATATATCCTGTCAATGGAGTACCATGGACAAACATAACAGCAACTCCTTTAGGTCAAAAGATTATGCAAATCTCTATAGAGCAAAGACACTTCTCTCCCTCATAAAATGAACAACCTGTAAATTCAGAGTTCTGCCTTAGCTCTACTGAGCTGCGTCGGAGTCTAGATGACCCACTTCCCTCCTTATTCTAAATTTCCTCATTAAAGTTAATAGCTATTTGAAAATTTCCCTGCAGAACAATAGGAGGCTTACTTCACAATGATAAAGGATCCTTTTAGATAGTTATTACAAACAGCGAAACAGAAAGTCCAACAGGGGGTATTTAAATCATTACATCAGAGATTTGAAGTGCTATAAGCCTGAAAATGTCGTCTTTTCCCAGATTCTTCCAGCACTATGGAAAACTACAAAAGTATCTATAAAGTTTCAACCAGGGAACACATGGGAGATATAATCATTAAGTCTAACATCCTTAAAGTACCAAATAGCCTGGCTGTTTTTCATCTGTAAGTCTGCAAAATGTATCCTCCTAAGGTAAACTACCTGTTCCTGTCTTCTGCTCCGCTTCCTAAAGCTTCTGGAAATATGGGAAGCAATTTTTAGGAGAGGTTCAAACCAATTACAACACTAATACATTTATTCCATTTCTTAATCAGATATTTACACTTAAAAACTTTAGGTATCAAGAAAACCCCATTCTTATTTATCCAAATATATCTTCACAGACCTCAGCTGAGTTTTTCAGAAGCACACAAAGCCTTCTGTCAAATTACAGGGCAGAACTTTATCTTTTCTTGTAGAACAAGCTCTATTCCTTCAACCATTTGTCATACAATGTAATGTGGAGACTTTTAAGGAGCAAGAACTTAGCTGTTTCTCATTATTTATCGATAGAGGACCTTAGAGATATAGCTATGCCTAATTTTCTTACATTTAACACCTAGTTATGGAGAGATTAGCGCCCATTTCATAAGACTGTCATGCAATTTACTTGAGAGCAGGCACTTAAATCACAGTATGCGACTTGGAATGTATTGGGCATGGTTATTTGGGGCCCTTCCTTGGATTATGTTCAGTTTGTGTTCTTTCTTGGAACAGTGCTCAAATTTGCACAAGTCACTTTACAAAAATAACCTGGCAGGCACCACACTCTTATCACAACTGAAAAGCAAATTCATCAATAATCACAGATTATATTCAACTAACACTACCTTAAAAAAAACAACTATCCTGCAAGAACCTTCCCTAAAATAATATTATAATATTGTTCAGTACTTAGTGGGAATTAACAAGTCAATGTGAAAGGAGGCAAAAGTCAACAATGAGATGATGATACCTCGATCTCTCCTGCCCAGAGTGCATCAGGGAAGGAGTACAGGTACACAAGCAAACAGATTTCACTAACCATTGTGTGTGGTGTGCACAGTACAAGAGCTAGAAAACAAATACACAAAAAAAGGTGCTAGGAAATCAGACAAGAATGCCTAATGGGTTTACTCTAGAAGATTGAAGGGAAGTGTTACTGAAAAGCCACTCGAAAGTGTTGCTGATACATCCATTCTCTTGTTTTTTTTTAATCATTCATTCCTTTATACAGTAAGACTTCTTTCAGTGATTTCTATATTCCTGGCACTAAGTCCTATCATATTCTGTAGATAAAACACTGAGAGATACTTAGCTTTAGTCCCCAAAAGCAAACTATCAAATAGAAGAAATAGATAAGAAAGCATTTCAGTTATTGCAATGTGTACCTTTAATATCAAGAAGTGAGGTGATTACATTGACTATGTTCTGCAATGAGGCTCAGCTGTAATCTGAGACAAGCTCCTGCATTTAGATAATATTAATACAAAAACTCAGATGAATTTAAGGCAATCAGTTACTAAGTATGTCTTCATATTTTAATAGATATTTGTTATTTATCTGAAATTCAAATGAGAGTGGGTGATCTTTTATTTTGGGGTGATCTTTTATTTAATCCAGCCTTAAATCAAAGGGTTGGAATAAATAGAAATTGTTTTATCCTTAAAAATCGAGAGTGAAGAAGAGAGGCTATTTGAGATGAGAAAGCAGGAAGAATGGAATGGCAACAATAGGCAAGCCTAAATAGAGGTGGATCCAGAAAGAGGGAAAGTATTGTGAACTACATTTTTAAAAATTAAATTCATCTATTTAAGTATTTCTGTACTGAATGGCACAATCAGTTTGCATTTTCCAAGATCATCTTGGTTGCACCCTGAGAAACGAGGTCAAGGGAACAACACTGGAAGCAGAAAGGACAAGTCAACCTAGAACAGAAGAAATATAGGGCAAACACTTCTTAAAGAGAGAAGTTGTACAAAACTTTGAAACAGAAATATAAGGAACTTTGTACATTCAGAGAATAGCCTGGGGGCAAGGGAAAGAGTAGGAGCAGGTTAAACTAGAAAGTGAGGCTGAAGTCAGGTTTTTTTTTCTTTTTTTTTTTTCCGGGAGCTTATAGAGTACAGCTTTGACTTAATCCCTAGAAAGTGGGTGAAAGATTTTGAAGTGATAATCATTATTATCCAATTTCTCACTTTGAGAAAATGGTCAGGTTAGACTGATTCCTCAAAAAAAATTAGGTGTGATAAAGTTAGTGATGATTGTGTGTTAAAATGAAGACAAAATGAAATCACATGAGGAAAAGAAGTACTCATTTTTTTGTCAAATGATTGAAAATTGTATATGTTAAAATTGACCATATATTCAGGCTCTAGAAATTTAAGGCATAAAGTGTCACAGTGATCATTCTGAGCACAGAACAGTCCTGGGACAAAGAAGAATAAAGACCTTGCCATGCTAAAATGTGAAAGTATTTTCTTCTTTAACCATACGTACCCAGATTTTTCACCATTGTCAACACCACTAACAATTATGTAGTGCACTTATTTTCCAGTCAGAAATACCCAGAGCAACCTTTAGAGGAAGAAATTGTTCTTCATAACTATTTTTAGGAATACAGACTCAGAGCTACAGCAGTCTGAAAATTAAATGTAACTACCATTGGAATGATTGATGATAGCGCCATATTGTCACACTGAAATTTCTTGTAAGTGTATGCAAGTGATCTCTTTGAATTAATTCATATTTCTTCCCCCTCCACCTCTATCCATTCCTCCCTTTCTTCCTCTCTGTTTTTTGAAACATGATCTAAGTATGCAGCCCTGGCTGGTCTGGCACTTGCTACATGGACAATGCTGACTTTGAACTTGTGATGAGGCTTTGGTTACTGATTCCCACATTCTAGGATTACAGGCATATGCCTTCACAACTTGCCTTCAAATAAACTGAACAATAAGTAGAACTTCCCAACAACAACACAGCAGGAGAAAGCCCAAATATTGGATGGACACTGGAGAAAAACAAATAATATGAGCAACAAATGAATGATGGGTACCACATCCTGTGTCTCTTTCCTCCTGCAATTCAAGCTGTTTATCTAATTTTAGATTATTCAGGGCAACACGACAACTCACCCAAGATTTCTATGACAAATCAAGACCAATTTAATTTCCTGCATGTGCCATCTATCTATTGTGTAAATAGCTTATTACTAATTCAAGCAGAAAAAGAAGGAAAAATATCACTCGGTAAGTCACCTATGAGAGTATCTACACTTGAGAGGCAGTCCCATACCCACCTAAACAAAAAATCAAGCTCAGATCTGAGCCCAGTCCCCAGAGAGGCTGCAGGCTCCTTTCCTAATAGTACTACCCATGCCCAAATCTCTTAATAAAACTCATAAATTCTGAAGTTTAATCACAATTGTCAACTTGATTTAACTAAAAGGACCTGGGAGATTGCTAAAGCACACCCCTGGGCATGTTTGTGAGAGCATTTTCAGAGAGTTAAATGAGAAGCAAAATTACTCTGAATGTGAGCAGTGCCATCTTGTAGGATTAGGACAATATATAACAAAAGGGGAAATGGACACTCCTCTTTGTTTCCTGACTGATGTGAGTTTCTGTAATCCACCGTACCTGGTCATAGTGCATAAACCCTTTGAAACCATGAGCCACAAAAGAAAATACATTTTTTAAAAAATTGCTTTTTAAAATTCAGAAATACATCACTCTGAAGACTTGATCTTAAAGTCTCCTCCCTGACTAGCTTTCAGAGCATTAGAAGACACTTAAGCAAGCTCCCAAGGGAGGAAAATGGTACAATGACAATGAACCACAATAGCCATCACAGTGAGGCATCCCTGAATGTACAACAGGAGCTGCCATACCTTGGCAAAATTGCCAGTTGAATAACTGGACTTAAGGGCTGCTCAACAGGAGGGAGCTAATGTATAGTATTGGAGACTGCCTGGAGCCAGTATGGTCATATATCTTAGGGGAGAACCACTGCCATAGCTTTATTAGATCTGCATAATTCCTAACTGAATTCTACATTGTTATCCTTGTAATCACAACTAAGTGAAGGTCTCACACATTATCAAAGAAGTTTTTCTTCATAGCAGAGTACAGAAAACTGCAACTGGTCAAAATAAGTGATGGTAGGGAACTTAGTCCCAATGGCTCCATCTACAACACAATTTCTGCACAGAAGGCTCAGGGAACATTAAGGATGAGGAATGGAGAAGTCTGATGTGAGATTGTTTCCTAGGAATGACAGGGAAGCCACACTCGAGGAATGGTAACTGTACAGCTGCCTACACAGGACCCAAACAATGACAACACTAATTGACACAATAAAATGGAGCAAGGAAATCTTATGGGCTTCTACCACCTGGATAAATAACTACAGGCAATTCATGATAGCTTAGAGAGACAAAATTAGTCTTTGCTAGGAGCAAGACCAATAGATTATCAAATACCAAGTTGTCAGCTCTTAAGTAATATACATACAAGCAACATTAAAGAAACTCAACAGGTCATATTTATATTTTATGTATGTATATGTGTGTATATATTTACATATGTTTTATGCATTTATAAATCCTTAATAAACAGAGTAAAAGAGTTAATGAATATTAAAGAAATTAGGTGATATGGGAGGATTAGATGTAGGAAGGGGAAGGGAAAGAAATGTTACAATTATATTTTAAGTAAAAATAAAAGGAAAAATTGTCTCTAGTTACTTGTTCTTGAGACAGATTTTCTTGTGTAGCCTGAAACTCACGCTGTAGATCAGGCTGGGCTCAAACTCAGAGATCCACCTACCTCTGCCTCCTGAGCACTTGAATTAAAGTCATAAGCAACCACAGCCCAGAGCTAATAACTTTTAGTACCCAAATGCATGCATCCCCATGCAGTATATATACATCTGTTTATACATTTAAATATCTAGCTTTGGCTATCAATTTGCTGATAATTACAAAGGTGTGTGGAATGTCTTCTTTAATAAATTCACCCTCATTTTCACCCTTATCCCTCTTCCACTTGTGTTATTCTCCCTGCCCCCCCCACATCTACTCCTCATCCTGTGCTCTGTCTTCTTTCTTATATCTGCAGACCTTGTGCTGGTGGCCACATCTGTAGCCCTCATAACAGCCCTGCTACATCCAGAGACAGTAGTATCACAGAGCTCCTCTCGACCCTCCCTGTGTAGTTTATATGATGGTCTTGAAGGGGAAGATGGAGAGATCTAGTTTAGGGCCAAGCACTGAACAGCCATTTATTCTCAGCCTTCTCATCAGTTATGAATCTTTATATTGAAAGACCCCCTACCAGAATTAGTGCTTGAGAAGTCTGTAATTCAGGGCAGATGGAAAATTACAAATTGCAGCTTGGGCCAAATAGGGCTCTCTGTGGTCTTGCCTCTAGTCCTGCCCCTGTATCTGAGCCAAGATAAGAAGGAACATCTGGTCCTCAGGGCTCTCTATCAAAACTTGCAACTTGCAGGTGCCTGCTTTATCTAGGTCTGTGGTTTTTTGAGGAACTTGGGATGGGTAGGACCCAAGGCCGCAAAAAAAGGAACAATAGAAATGCTGTTACTATGCTTGCCAGTTATGTAACCCTTGCACCCTATAANAGAAGGAACATCTGGTCCTCAGGGCTCTCTATCAAAACTTGCAACTTGCAGGTGCCTGCTTTATCTAGGTCTGTGGTTTTTTGAGGAACTTGGGATGGGTAGGACCCAAGGCCGCAAAAAAAGGAACAATAGAAATGCTGTTACTATGCTTGCCAGTTATGTAACCCTTGCACCCTATAAAAATTGTTGGAAAAGCCTGCTCAGGGTGCCCAGTCTGCCTATCTGGGCCACCTGCAAGTGCTTGTGTGATTAATAAAGCCTCTTGCTGATTGCATCTGCTGGCCTGACTTAATGAGTCTGGGGGAACTCTCATGAAGATCCTGAATTGAGGGTCTTTCAATATCAACTACCATCCTCTGCAAAAAGAAGCTTCTCTGATAAAGCCTGAGAGTATAACTGTTCAGTTAGTATAAACACACACACACACACACACACACACATGAACATACACACTCATTTAGCAGGCAGTTTAGCTAAAAATCCATTTAACAAAACATCAGTAGTGCAATCTCCCCTTGGGCTTGTGATCTCATGGGCCATTGATTTTGTTTACAATAATGTGTATGTTTCCACTACCAGGGATCAGGTCTCGATTCCAAGCAAAGAAACAATTTTTCATTCCATAAAAGTCATGCCATTACTGTACCAGTGGGAACATTTAGCCTGACCCTTCAGAATTATAGTTTACAAAAGTCCATAACTGGGAAAGTAGTTGATGAATGCTCTCTAGTAGCATTGAAAACACTAGCCAACTAGGAAGAAATGTAAAGTTGTTTGTTTCCAGGTTTATTTCTCTGTTCATATCCAAGTATGTGATATCTTCAGCAATGAAGTATTCCTAGTGTTTAACCAAGAGTAATGAAAACTATATTATTTGGGAAGCCTCTGGGTTCTCTCTGGCCAACAATCTATAAGGAAGGATCACATAAATACTGCTAGCAACCAAACTAAAGCTCCTTTTACCTATGTCATTTATATGATGAGTTTCATCACAGCAGGAAGAATGAATTTATATATGGCACTGGAGTACATCTTTGAAAATGTATCAGAAATTACTGTGAAAGAAATAAACTAAAAATTGTGATGATTTTTTTTTTAGTCAAACTGACACAAGCTAGGGACATCTGAGAAAAAGGAACCACAATGGGAGAAAAGTTTCCGAGAGATTGGCCTGCAATGTAGGTCATGTCACTCCTGGGCAGATGACCATGGATTGTATAAGAAAAAACAAGCAAAGAAGATTAAGACAGGAAGCAGCATTACTACTTCTGCCTCAGTTCTTGCCTCAAAGTTCCTGTCTTGATTTCCTGCCTTTGCTTCCCTTCATGGTTATAAACTATAAACAGAAATAGACCTTTTATTTGCCATATTGCTTTTCATCATGGTGTTTTGTTGAAGGAGAAAACACAAACTAGGCAAGATTTAAACAAATTTGGAGTGTAAAAAAGTGTCAAAATTGACTTTGAATTTGAATTTCCAGAGAATTGTGGGGATAGTGAACATGCAAATCACTGTATTAATTAATCACTGTGTTAATTTTCAATATAAAAAAAGATCTCAAATGTTATTCTTGTGGTGGAAGAATAAAGAGGGAATTTAAAAAATAATGAGAAGGGGCCCTGATCCTGTACCAGAAGATCCATCGGAGGGGTGAGTGTGTTCCTGACTAACGGAAACAGACCACAGAAATTAATCAGCCCCTAAACTTCTTGCTCATTCTGCAGGGGCTTCTAACCCCGGCTACTTCCCTTCTCTTCTTGCCCCATCCCAGCTTGCATTGAGGCACCCCCTTCCTTCCCTTCTTTGGGGTCCATAGATCCCCCAGCTAAGCCGGTTTGGGCACTGGGAAGGGTGGTGAGTGCAACTGGGCTGGAGTTCCTTTGTTTCAATAGCCTGACTGTAGTAAGGTAAGCCTTTTGTCTGAAAGGTCCCTGGCCAGCAAGGGGCCATGATCCTGTACAAGAAGACCCTTCAGAGAGCATTTGAAGGAAGAGATGGGCAGGCACCAATGCAAGAATTCCT